>JAGFNQ010002251.1:753963-865268 GCA_024364735.1 Boesenbergia rotunda | reverse complement strand
AGGAAGTTACCCTGCAAACGAGAGCAGCAGTAGCCCTCGCCCGATCCAAGGGCGAGCTGTAGACTTCATCGAACCTAACACCCTGAGACTTGAGGAAGACGAACAACGCCCTAGTCTGCCGTTGCCCATTCGAGGTCAGCCCCGCTGCCTCCGCCCACCGACCTCCGACCAGATCCGCCCGGAGACTGGCAGCGCACTCACCATGGGCAATCAGAATCACCTTCGTGATCCGATCCGCCGCTACAGAGGCGACGCCACGAGGTAAAAGCGACAGGGGAGGTGGCGGGGGGAGGAGGGGCAAGTTGCATGGGTCCCAAACCTTGATGGAAGGGCCAAGCAACCGAGGCGTCTTCTCCTTGGAGTGGACGATGGGGTTCCTGGACATCACACCTACCTCCTCTTCGTCATCATCGTCGTCGGACAAAACGGCGCCAGGTTGCGAGGACTGGGCAGAGCCCATGGAGAGAGAGGAAGGCACCGGGCGGCAGGGGAGCCGAAGTGCTACCGCATTGAGCGAGATCTGCGGCGGCGGAGCCAAGCAACAGGGCAAAGTGAGGTTATCCTCGAGTCGCCCCCACGGTAAGAAAGAGAAATATGACGTCACTCCCACGATGCTGGCGGCGGCGATTCTCGGCGATAGGTCGAGGGAGGAGATGAAGCGGCGAGATAGTTTTTCGAAGAGGGGTTTGAGGGTTCGAGAGCGCATTTTCCATTTTCTCTGCAGAATCGCATTTTCCTTTACTCGCGCATTTTCCGTTTTCTAGCGCCGCATTCTCCATTTCTCAGAAATGACATTTTGTCATTCTCTATTTTCTCAGAAAATGATCTCTTCTTTTCCAGAAAATGAGATTAGAAAATGACAAACCAAACACATTTCCTAAAAAATGGAAAAGGAAAATAGAAAATGCTAAACCAAACACACCCTAAACTTCTTTTCACTTCTAACCATTCGAGGTTGCGGTTATAGTCTGAGGGAAAATTAAGAACAGATTGTGAGGGGCGCCATAGGGTGTGAGAAAGGATAGCAGCCATGGGGATTAACCACTTGTCAGTCGGAAAACTGAAATTGATCATGTATCACGATTGGAATTTAAGTATTAAATTTTAAAAATAAAATATATTATAATAAACGGATGAATTAAATCGTAGAACACAGAGTAGAGTGAGTATAATAAATTAAAATTAGATCATATATTCGAACTAAATCCAATGAGTAGGTGAATTATGATAGAACTAAATTTAAAGTTTAAACGAATTCAATAAGTTTAAAAATGAATTATGATAATTAACTTTGAGAAACCTTTTCTTTCCTTTATTTTTCTCTCTGCGCACTAGCAGCGCCCCCCATGCCTATCTCTTTCTGTTATTTTTTCCCCTCATTTTCCACATTTCCTTCTTCTCCAACGATAGTCAATCTATAATTTTTTCCTTTCCTTTTTTAATCACAAGATTTTTTTTTCTTCTCCTTTCTCTTCTCCTACAAACAAGAAATGCAACATCAACTGTTATCCTCTTTCAGCAATAAGAACAACCATCATATCTTCTTCATTTTCTTATATTTTCTAAGATTTTGTTAGCACCACATGAATAACCTTATTTTATCTTGTCTTGCTTTTTTGTACGGTTGGCGAGCTTATCGAAACTAGTTGAAAATTATTAACGACGAAGATAAAACTCTCTTCTTTTGTTTCGTTCTCCCTATCTTATCTTCTTTATTTTTCTCAAAAGCAACGGTATTCCTTTTATTTTTTTCCCCACGTGCAACTCTTTATAAGCAACTCTTTTTCTCCTTTGTCCAACTATAACAACAATAAGAGGAGTAAGTTATTCCTTTTTTCTTTCATGTTTCATTAATTAAAGGAGAATTATAATATAAAATTTATTTTATTAGGTTGTTAGTTAGAATGATTATTTAATCAGAATGGAAGTTTTATATGTAGGAATGCTAAATATTATGAGGAAACGAAATCATAAATAATTTTTCAATTTTGAGTCGTAGATAAATTTAGGGGATCATCGAATTATTATTTCAATTAGAACAAGGGCAGAGACACAGCTGTCTCCACCTTTTTTTCCCATTCGTGATTTTGAAGGTTGTGTAATTGGGTTAGTTACCATTTTTTGCATTACTTATAATGACTGAGTACATGCTGAGAGAGACCTTTTATTATTATTATTATTATTATTATTATTATTATTATTATTATTATTATATCTTTATCGTCCCAACTAGTAAGCTTAAAAAATATAACTAAGTTTTATTTAAAAAAAAGGTTAAATTGTCGTTTAGAGTTAGAAATATAATTCCCATTTGAACTAAAACTATAGAAATATGTTTTATTTATGTATGAATTTATTTTCTTAATTGAATAAGTAAAAGGATGAAGTGATCATATATGAGGCTTAGTTAAACAATATTACTAAGAAAATGCAGACTTTTCTCTTGTGCACCTTTCCAAATAAACTTGTCCACCATTATTTATACACTACAATGGTCGGTATATGCCAAGAAATATTAAAAACATATAAAAAATGTGTGTAATATAAAATATAAAAAATCTTTAAAATTAGAAACTGATAAATAAAATTATAAAAGTAAAAAGCATAAACATTCTAATATTTATTAATTTAATATTACATCTAAAAACTATGAGTTTGAAGAAAAAATATTTATTTTGTTATTTGCATCTAACTTTTTAGTTTTTCTATGGTTCTTCCTTACGTGAAGATGAGCTCTACTCGGCTTGGTCCTGCATATCACTCGAAGTGCCTTCATTCATTGAAATTTGAGTGTGATGTTGAGATACCCACTTTTATTTTGTCGGTCGGTACTACTTTATTATAATCTTTTAGAGATATCCATATCTTTAGTATATGCTCGCTTAGGGTGACTTCTGTTCCAACATCATCATTCATCAACCTCATAGCACGATACAGAACAAGTAAATCCGTACTTAAATGACCCAAAACTTATTAGAACAAATACCCATACAAATACTAACTGCTAATTCTTGAGGTCGAATTCAATATATTATTGAAGTAACAAGGTAATATATCAATACCCAAGCGGTCTACTGTTCACCGATTGCTACGACAAAATATCAACAAGTAAATCATGAGGATTTTTATCTTAGCCTGACCTTTTACCAACTTGAATATTATTGTAAATATAGAAATTGTTACTACATAGACAATCATAAATAAAATAGGATGCATTGCTACATGCTTTTCTTATCAATCTAATATATTTAAGTCATGATAATTTTCTAACCTATTGAACCTAAATAGAAATTAAGTTACCTCATGAAGTTTAATTGTCTAAACTCCAGTTGGTCAACTCAAACGGCATATAAAAGGTTGAGATTATACTTTGACTTTGAAAGGATGATATTGGAGCAAAAGGCATTCACTTTGGCAGCTTTTCTAGGCGACCTCACTTTTTTTAGAAGGGGATAAATTACAGGAGATATTTGTCCTAACATATCGACTATTTGCATAGAAATGAGATATTTTGCAAGAAAGGATGATATTGAAGATTGCAAAGTTGGTAAGTTATTAGACCTCTAGTGGTAATTTTAAATTTTTATTGTAATCATATAAATATAAAAGCTAGATATTTAATTTGGTGTTAAAGTAAATGCAATACAAATAATTCATAGACAATATACTTTTTTAGAATTTTTTGAGTGAATTTAATAATTTTATATTAAAGTTGATTAAATTACCTCAAACTAATTGTTTTTATTTAAAATAGAATTGTTTTAGATGAATTTTATTAAATATATATCCATTTAGAATGTGAAAAAGTATATTTATCCTAAAAATGGTAAAAACACTATCGTTTTTAAATTCTTTTAAAACACATTTATATTTTTTTTTTCAAAAAAATTTAAAATAAATTATTGAAATAATTTTAAGTAATTAAACAACTAACATCTTAAAATAGTAAGTATTACTTAATCTATAAGTTGATAAATATTTATTATATATAAATAAAATGACACAAAATACAATTCTCTTTTGTAATATTTCAAAAATATTAAAAATATAAAGTTCTTTATGCTCCCTTTTCTTAAAGAAGGCAGAATCTCTTTGTTTCATTATGAAGAAGGCGACATCCACTTTAATAATGAAAGCACTAATGCTATAGATTTTACCATTAAAAAATTTCGACTAATGACAAAGATTATAATGAAAGTGATATGAGAAATTAAAAAATATGGAATGTTCTTAAAAATTATTTTAGCGAACAAACTAATTTTAGATTAATTCATTAAATATTACTTGGAAATTGAACTTAATTATCCCCTATTTATCATATTAAATTCATGTAATAAAATTGGTCAGCAACATTATTTTTTTTTATTGATTTATATTCTTTTTTATTTTTATAGAACAAATTTGTTTCTACAATTCTAAGAGTGCTAGCGGTCAAAATAATTCTATAAAAATTATTTTTTAATTATTTCTTTTAATGAAAAAAGTTAAAGTCAACTCATTTTTTTTAATCTTTTATCTTATTGAATAACTATACTATTCCGGAAGCAATCGACGTCGACGGTCAGTCATTAGGGTTCAACCCATGCGGATGCTAATGTCAGAGGAAGAACTTTCACCCTGCAAGATTAACACGAATGTTAAGGGGAACACGCCGGAGGTTGTCCGACGGAGCCCACTCCGACACTCAAGTCAGTGCCTCCATATAGGAGATGACAGAAAGCAAGGAGAATGTGTAAGTTAGAGAGTGCGTAACCCCTTTACCGGAGGGGTTAGAATACCTTTTATACCTGAGGCGACAGTCACACGTGTCTCCACGATCTTCGTCATGTCTCCGAATTGTCGGTTACGGGATAACCCTTGCAACGATCCACACAGCCATTAAATCCGGACCGTTGCGGTAATTATGGGTCATGATTATCCCGTAATAATTGGTGATAATTATTCGCAGATCCGAAGAAAGGGGGTCCGTTACTTGAGGTCGGGTGCTCCTTGGGCTCCGCTACCCCGAGGTGATCTCGGGGTCTTTGGCCCCGGGGGTCCCGGGCGTCTACCTTCCCGAGGTGGTCTCGGGGACCTGACCTCCCGAGGTGATCTCGAGCGTGTGTCTTCCTGGGTCGGTCTCCAGAGTATGCCTGCTCGTGGTGTTCTCAGGAATCCACCTTCCCAAGGGGGCCTTGGGCGCCACGTAAAGAGAGTCGTCCATACTCGGTAGATCTTGCCACATAGCTTCTTCAGCACACGTGTCAGCCACGGGGTGCTCAATCCCATCATAAGTCCCTCCCTTCAAGTCTAATCGAAGGAAGTATTGCTGACTGATTAGACTAGTGGTGTAGCGAAGAAGCTATGTTATGGTGGGTCCATGCACCCATTACTACTTTATTGGCAACACGTAGAGTTCGAAGAATCGAAACATTCACCCCGGGGTCCGACACAATTTCTTTTTGAATTAACCTTCCCAAAAGGTTCCTGCAATTCTCGAGGCGCAGCAACGATAGCCGTCCATCATCCATAAAAGCGCATGATGCTCTTTAATGGCGACAAAATCCCTTCGCGAATTCGTCTTCGCCACGTACCTTAACTGCTCTCCTCGCGATCTCTTGCTAACATGTGCAGCTGTAGCAGGCTCACATCAAATGGTTGTTCAGTGGCCCCGCTTCGATGTGGCTATTTTTTGCTGTCTACGTGCCTTGCCCCTATTGCACTCATGCAGGCGGCTTCCTCCATATAAGAAGGGGCGAAGTCGTTTGACCACCTTTCGGCTTCATCGTTCAATAGACTTCGTCTTTGTCTTCTTTCCTAAGGCCTCCTTTCGCGTAAGTCTTCCGCTTCCTTCTCATCTTCTTCCTTAGGTACCATAGAGGGCTACCAAGCGAAGTGGTACGAGTCTGCCTCTTCTAGAGTGAAACCGGAAGCTCTACAAGCGGCCATTGAGGCCTACAACATTCTGACCGAGATGACGCTGGTGATCCCTAGAGTGGACCAGACGCCGGTGGAACCTCCCATAGGTTTCTTTACCTTCTTTATGGGACAAGTAGAGTCGGGGCTACGTTTCCCCATTCCTCCTTTATTCATGAATGTGGCCTCCTATTTTGGTATCCCTCTTCACCAGATGACTCCCAATGCCTTTGCTCAGATGGTCCTGTAATCGATCGGGTGATCGATTACTGCAGCTTTACGTGAGAGCACAGAAAGGTGCTGAATCGATTCAGCAATCGATTAAGGCTGGGCTAATCGATTAAGGTTCAAAAACTAGCCGTTGAACAGCTAAGTCTGATGTGGTAATCGATTGGGTAATCGATTAGGAAACCCTAGGCGTCGGGTATATAGGGTTTTCACGCAGGTTTGAAGCGCATCTCTTCAGCAACTCTTCGACACTTCTCCTCCTCCTTCCACGTCATTTCAAGAGAAGCTTTGAGACATAGTGTTGCTGCACTTCCAAAGTTCTAGAGGCGATATCAAGCTTGATGAAAGCAAGAAAAGCAAAGAGAGCGTATTATTGTAAATCTTGTAAGATTTTTCATTGTATTTTGCTTCCTCTT
Organism: Boesenbergia rotunda; assembly: GCA_024364735.1. Taxonomy (NCBI): domain Eukaryota; kingdom Viridiplantae; phylum Streptophyta; class Magnoliopsida; order Zingiberales; family Zingiberaceae; genus Boesenbergia; species Boesenbergia rotunda. The sequence continues at coordinate 858,729 of JAGFNQ010002251.1, read as the reverse complement.
GTAGTTTCTTCTTGTAAGCTTGTAAGAGGTATCTCTACCTCAAGAAGGAGATCTTTCATAGTGTATGAGAGAGTGAGGAGAGTGGATCCTTGGATCAGTCACCTCAAGGAGGTGGATACCAAGTAAATCCTTAGTGTTAGCATTGCTTGAAGTCTTCCGCGGCGACAAATCATCTACAAGCAAATCGGAGCTAATCACCCCCTCTAGCTCTCCTACCGGTCCTAACAGTCTTTAGTATTCAAAATATGGACATTGCACCCAAAGACCCTTAAATAATGTAAATTAGGTATTCTATGATAATAAAGTTCATAGGGTGTCTTATTGTGTCTTTTATTAATTAAGACCCTATTTTGAATGTAGCATGCTGTATTTACCGCTTCTGCCCAGAATTGTTTAGTTAGGTTATATTCGTTGACCATGGTCCTAGCGGCGTTTTGGAGGGTTCTATTATTTCTTTCAACTATTTCATTTTGTTGGGGAGTTCTAGGACATGAAAACTCATAGACGTACCCATTAATTTTACACAACTCCTCAAATTTTTAGTTTTCAAACTCTCCCCCGTGATCACTCCTAAGTCTTTTAATTTTTGTGTCATTTTGATTTTCTATTATTTTGCATAAAACATTAAAAGAGTTAAAAGTTTCATCTTTAGTTTGTAAGAACCTAACCCAGGTAAATCTAGAGTAATCGTCAATGTTTACTAAGCAGTACCGATTCCCGCTTAGTGACTTGGATCCATGTGAATCAAATATGTCAAGGTGTAGGAGCTCAAGTGTGACTTGGGTTAAGTCTGACTGGGTTGGTTTATGAGTTGACTTGGTTTGTTTGCCTTGTTGACATAAATTACAGATTGTATTGTCAAAGTTCTTAATTTTAGGTACACCTTTAATTAATCCAAATTGAGTTATTTTTGAAATTAGTTTGGTATGAGTGTGACCTAATCTCCTATGCCAAAGATTGGTTTCTTCTAATTGAGTCAGAAAATATTTGGGTACTAAGGGTAGATTAATTGTGTAAATGTTGTTTTTCCTACTTCCCTTAAGTGTTATTTTTGAATCTTGTAGATTCCTAATAAGGCAGTCAGAGTTGGTGAAGGTAACAATGTAACTAGTATCACAGAGTTGGCTAATGCTAAGCAAATTGAACTTGAAATTTTCAACCAATAATACATTCTTAATGATAAAATCTAAGTTAAGTTCAATGTTACCTGACTCAATTACTTTAAGTGTAGCATTGTTGCCAAATGCTACTGAGCCTAGGTTTTTAAACTTGATTTTGGTGAACTTCAATTTATCTCAGTCATGTGTCTGGAGCATCCACTATCCAACATCCACTGGTCCAAATCTTTATGTTCCTACACATAAATTATGTTTTGATTTGGATCCATTTGTGTAGAAGTAGGAATAGTTTGAATTGAATTTCACTACCTGGTCTGTCTTACCCACATCTAGGGTTATCAAACATGTTGACCTTATGAGTTCTTGTGAGGCATGTTTTCAATATGAGTTAAGAAAATATTGAATTAATTTGAAAAATGTTAAGTTAATTTTGAAAAATGTAGAGTTTTGAAAGTGTCAAATAATTTTGAAAATATTATAGAGTTTTGAAAAATGTTATCTAAGATTTAATTAAAACTTGTGTTAGATTCAAATTTATCAAATAGTAAATTGAATTTGAGTTTCAATAATCGACTTCCAGGTCTTGGCGAGACACAGAGACCTTCTTTGGTCGTAGCCTTATTGGAGCAACAACCCTTTTCTTGACAAAGCCTTTTACCGAAAGTTCATTTTCAAATACTTCTTGAAAAATTTTGGTCTAACTAGTTTAGGTTTTGGATCAGTAGCTTCAGCTAGTTCCACCAGACTAAACAAACAGAGTAGGATACGCCTTACCCTACTTGACCTTATTAGAAGGGCTTCCCTAACGTACTATCATCTCATCTCTACCTAATACTATGTTGTTCAAATTTTAATTAAGTCGTTTGTCCTTAAAATAACCAATCCTATGTCTAAACAGAATAATAACATTGCAAAAATAAAATAAACAAACAATCAAGAAAAAAATTATCTAATTATAAAGATGGTTTTTATATTAGCTCCCCCTAGACTGAAGCCTCGATAAGGGTTAGGCAAGATGTGAATCTTGTCCTTGGGAATCCAATATTGGTTTGGTCCAGCTTGTTTATTCAAACATAGCTTTGGGACCCATGCTTGGACTCGGGTTCTAGGTTGGTTCAATACTAAAAGATAAGAACGTTGTCACGATTTGGTTCGATAGTCTAATCTGGATCGATTGAGAACATACTTCTATTTTCCAAGAATCATGTCAAGATTCTTGGAACCTGAAGTGAATCGTTCCAATGCGACTCTGAGTTCCTTGACTTGATTTTTCAAGGAGGAATTCTCTTCCTCAAGCTTTTAAACTTGAGTTGAGTTTCCTCCTTGAACTGGTTCAGTCAAGGAACTTGAGTTGACTTCCTCTTTCAGGAGTTTTACTTCCTGTCGGAGGGTTTCAACCCGGATGTTGGCTTTTGCCAATTTACGAGACAAATAAGAAATTAAATCATAGAGTTCGAATTCTAGATAACCTCTTACCGTGATTTGTCCTTCCTCCGAGATCGAAAGTTTTCTGGTGCCGACGTCCTCGTCTGGTTCTGATTCTGTTCCAGAGTCGACGTCTTCCGAGGCGGTCAAGGCGAGTAGGTTCAAGTGCAACATTTCTTCTTCTTCTTCCGAGGACGATTCGTTCTAGGTGGCTTGAAGAGCTTTCTTCTTCCGAGCCTTCTTGTTCTCTTTGAGGTTGGGGCACTCTGATATGAAATGTCCCTTCTTGTTGCACTCGTAGCAGGTGATGTTACCTTTGCTCTTTTGGCTCGTCGAGAGTTCAGATGGATCTTCCTTCTTCCGACTTGACTTCTTCTTGTTCGTTTGGTTTTTGAGCTCCTTGTAGTAGTCGCGAGCTAACCGGACCAGTTTGGGACGATCCCCTTCATCATCGTCTGATTCCGAGTCTGGGTCGGACTCGGGCACTGGTTGAGACTTTTTCTTCTGAGATTTTCCTTGAGTTTTTTCAGCAACAAAGGCAATACCCTTCTCGACCAATGTAGCATTAGTTTGTTCATGTAATTCTAACTCAGAAAATAATTCGTCTAACTTAATGTCGGAAAGGTTCCGGGAAAGCTTATAGGCATCCACCATAGACGCCCACAATGTGTTCCTTGGGAACGAGTTTAAGGTATACCTTATTAGGTCACGATTTTTGACCTTGTGACCTATTGTGTGCAGCCCATTCATCAGCTCCTGGATCCTTGCGTGGAGCTGTGCTGCTGATTCACCATCGTGCATCTTTATCGTGTAGAGTCTGTTGAGTAATAGATCCCTTTTGCTGATCCGTGTATCGGACGTACCTTCGTGCAGTTTGATGAGTTTGTTCCAGAGTTCCTTTGAGCTGATGAAGGGTCCGACACGGTTCAACTCTTCTTTCGTCAGGCCACATTGTAGTGTTTATGTAGCTTTAGAGTCGGCCTCGATCTTCTTCTTGAGTGGACCGTCCCACTCAGTGTAATCTTGCACCTCACCTTGTGCATTTTTGGGTATCTCCAGTCCGGACTGCATGATGATCCACATGTACACCTGAGTTTTCAGGTGGACCACCATCCTACTCTTCCAATAGGATAAGTCTTCTCCGGAGAAGAGAGATGGTCTGGCGGTGCTATATCCTTCTTGCATGACCATTTGAATTTATTTGAAAAGAAAATTGAAAAAAGAAACTTGTTCCAAGACTAAGTCTTGGATTAGTAGCGCGGGAAAGAATAGTAATAAGAAAAAAAACGAATGTTGTTGCACCAACCTCGATTAACGAGAAAATTATGTACGAAAAAATATTTAAAATTTGAAAAATTCGAAAAATCGCTCAACTGGTGGTTGCACCATGTTTGAGCCACCCACTCTGATACCACTTGTGGGATCATTTAGAATTGATAGAGGGGGGAGTGAATATCGATCGAATAATTTTTCGAAAAAACGAGAGCAATCGCACAACGGAAAAATTCAATGCTAACACTTCGATTTTTTACTTGGTTCGGAGTCGCGGTCGGCTCCTACTCCAAGGCCCACGGTCCTTGACCGTTTACGTTGGGCAATTCTATATTCTGAGAAAATATTACAACTTTGAATTCGAATACAGAATTTTAAAGAAAATACAACAATAAGAAAATTCTATACCGACGACCGGAGAAAATTGAAAATCGGAGCCGCGGGTCGTCGTTGGCGCTGGAGACTTGAGCACAGAGTGTTTGGAGCAGAGCGCTTGATAGAATTCGTAGAAAGAAGTTGTGTACTGAAGCAAGGGGGTGAACCCCTTTATATAGTAGATGCTAGGGTGCCTGTGTTGAATGGGGCGCCTGACACGTGGCACATTCTGTGTGAACCTCAATTCGCAGACTTGGCCAGCGCTTATCCCTTCAACTGGGGCGCCTGAGCTGACTGGGGCGCCTGTATGAGCACAGGCGCCTCATATGCTGACGTGGAGGCTTGCTTCGAGTGGCTTTGGAAAGACCCTTGTCTGGGGCGCCTGTATCAACACAAGCGTCTGTTCAAACAAGCGCCTGACTCCATTCAGGCGCCTGAGAGCAGAAACTTCTATCCCTTTTTTCCTGCAACCAGGGTTAGTTCCAAAACACAAATAACACATAAATGATATATGTTTAAGCATGATTAACAGCCTGAGCTGTCTTAATTCTGACTTTGGATTTTCTAAATGGAACCCTAGGTCGAACCGACGCCTAATGTTCCCTCCTACGGGGAACGCGTCCTCGCCTACTCCTCTCAGGAGAGTTTACCTGTTTGCCAACCGGATCCTCCGGTTGGACTTTTGCCCAATCCCCCGGATCAGGTTTTCGTGGCCAGTTCGTGACCAGGACTTATTGCCCAACTTCACTTATCAGGTCTTCGGTGCTCGGTCCACGACCAGGACTTATTGCCCAGCTTCACTCACCAGGTCTTCGGTGCCCAGTCCTCGACCAGGACTTATTGCCCAACTTCACTCACTAGGTCTTCGGTGCCCAGTCCACGACCAGGACTTATTGCCCAACCTTATGTCAGGACTTCGTGCCTAGTTAACCTAGGACTTTTCTACACACTTGAGTAACGTCGTTAGATCACAACAAACCCTTAACTTATGAACCCTTTGTCATTATCAAAACACGAGTTCTATCTTGGTGCTTCCGACACCAACACAGAGGTCATGGGCAATCGATTAAGGCTAAGTCAATTGATCGGGATAATCAATTGGGAGTGTTTTTCGCGATAACACAATGCTTCTGAATTGATTGGGCTAATCTATTGAAAGATTAAAAAAGAGTCATTCTACAGGTTTTAAATAGTTGATCTAACATGACAATCAATTAAGGGTAAGATTAATAAATTGGGAGGTATTTTTCAGCTTGAATGGAACCCTAAAAAGGGAGAGTCCGTGGACATTTGAAGGAACTGATTCTTTGAGATTCTAAAGTAAAGTGTTGTTGCATTTTGAGTCAACAAAAGGCAATCCAAAGCAAGAATAGAGCAACCAAAGCAAAGTTCATTGTTGTAAAATCATTTTCGATTTCATTTGTAATTTTGTTAATGTTTTTCTCGTTGTGTTTTTGTAAGAACAGTTTGTACGAGTCTTCTCTGCCTTTGATAAGTTTCCGAGGAGGAGGTAGCTTGTACGAGGCTTCTCTACCTCTGAAAAGTTTTCGAGAAGGAGGTAACTTATACGAGGATTCACCTCTCCAAAACGTTTCTAAAAAGGAGGTTTTCATAATTGAGTCGTAAGGAGTGGACCGTTAGATTAGATATCTCAAGGAGATCATAGATTCCAAGTAAAATCTAAGTGTAGTGCATGTGACATCCAAGTTTGAAACCAGATCTTCCACTGCGAGTTCAAATGGAGTTGACGACGCCAAGCTCACGAGAAGCAATCAAAATTATTCACGCCCTCTAACTCATATCGGTCCTAACAATTATGATATTATTTATTTTGGATCTAAATTCTCATCTATTTGTTTTTTTAGCTCTATCTAAAAGACTTTAAACCATTGAAAATATCTTTTATTTTTTTAATATATTTTTAATATGAAACTTTCATGTATTCTCAATGATGATGAATTGAATGGTTGGGCCAAATGGGTAGGCATTGAAACTTAAATGGGCCCTCAACACACTTTTGTCAATCAGTAAGAGTAGATCCTGCATTGCCACTCTATTACGAAACACTAGTCCAGTCAAAAAGGCAACCAAGTCCAAAATAACGACATATAACTAATTCTTTTGGCAAACATTTTCATTTAATTTGACCCAAAAGTCTACGTGCATGCCATAATTAATTTTGTAAATATATGATAATTAACTCGCTGTGTTATGAGGCAATTAGAGAATTTTAAAAAACAAATCTACCGGTGGACCATCACTAAATAAGTCTACATAAAGAACTAAGAATCCATCAAATCGATAAAAAAAAAAGAGCCAACTTTATTGAAGCAAATACACTAAGGAGATTGTACTGGCATTGTGAATCATGGTTATGGAGTATTGGTGTCATCAATTTCGCTCTAGTACTCCACCGATGAATATAATCTCCTTTTTCTTTGCATTTCCGTTGCTTTCATCACAATTGTCGATGTCTGATGCTAGAGTAGCAAAGCGATCGATGGATTCAAGCTTGTGGTTGGCGTTGGATATGATTGTTGTGGCGGGCCAAGTCCAATACATAATCAAGCTCTTCCTGAGCCTAACAACATGTAAACCTCCAAATTGAAATATATATGGTATAGATTAACAACTGTCTCAAACAATGAGCTTCTTTAATTTGTGTATGTACTTAGTGATCAATGGAAAATTTCTATCCGGCCCGATCGATTGTTTCAAATTCATCTATTATCTGATTTATGTGTATGTGTATGTATTTGTGTTTGTACTTCTATTTCTATTACTTTCAACACAATCAATAATTTGCAACGTAAGAGTAGCATGCAAAATGGTTGATGGATCCGGGGCTTGCGGTTGGTGACTCCTTGTGGTTGTTATTCTTATAATACTAGAAGCCGGCCGTTTGGATTTAGCTTGCATACGATTTAATTTGATCGTACAAGTATTAGTAATTGTTGATGACATCGATATAAATTAACTGTATAGCGAGGGCTTCGCTCCACAGCTCCAACGAACGTACTTCGCATTTGGGTTGCTTTCATTGTAATTGATAATGTGCCGATACGAGTGACGATAATAATAGATAATAATTTCAAATTAATTTTAATCAATTGAGATATATTATATTTCTTATCATATTAAAATTGACATGGATCATATTTAGTATCATATTATTAAGATTGACATAGATCAATAAAAAAAATAACATTTTTAAATTTATTTTACAAAAATTCGATTAACCGAATTAACTGACCAAACCGATAAGAGTTTAAAATTTAGTTCGGTTAATTTAGAAGTTCGATTTTTGTGAAATATCAATTCAGTTGGTTCGGATTCAGTTTTGAAAATCGAAATTCAGTTAAACCGATTAAACCGATATTATAAATTGAACTGGACCGAATCGAAACCGAACCAAATAGAAAATAAACTAAATCAAACCAAATCAATATTATGAGTTGAATCAAATCAAACCGAAACTAAACCAAATTGATATAGTGAGTTGAACCAAACTAAATCGAAACCAACCAAATCAAATCGGAGCCCAACCAAACCGAAAAATTTTGTTATTGTGGTAAAAAACTGAATTAATCGTTGTTTTATCAGTTCGGTCGATGTGGTTTACTAGTTGGATCGATTCGGTTGGTTCAAAAACAGTTCGATGATTCGATTTTTAATTTAATCTCTTAGATCGGTTCGATTTAAATTGATTACACATCCCTAATAATGATTGTATGTAATATTTAATTTTTTATTATTATTTGACGACCGGTATAAATAAGTTTATTAATTTTAGATCATCGAAAGAATTATTTTTTATTCTATTTCTTTTTTCTATTATTTAGTTTTCACATGTTTTCTTATTCCTCTTAATTTTCTTGGTTCTTTTCCCAACGAGCAATAAATTTTTGGCATCGTATATATTGTTTTTTTTACTTGCTTCATTTGTCGTGCCGTTTGTTCTTCTTTCTTTTCCTTAGGCTCGTTTTCAATATGATCGTATTTTCTTCTCGTAATTCAGTCTATTTTTTGTCGGGCTGCTTCTTCTTCTTTCTATTTTCTTAGCTTCGATTTCAACAACGTCGTATGTCACAAAATATCTCTATCACTATTCATATTGTTCCTACTTTTGCATTAAATTTGACCATGATAACTATTTACTAAATAAATTACAATTTCTTCTTTTACTTTGTGTTAATGATTTACTTAGTTATGTTGATGGTATTTCATCCCCATCTCAAAATGATGATCCATCCTTTGCTATTTGGTTTAAGAAAGATTAATTAGTCATGACATGGTTAATCTCATCAATTATTAAGTCTATACTTCCCATACTCATTGGGCTCAACACCTCTCGTCAAGTTTGGGAAGCTGTAGATCATTCTTTTGCATTCCACTCTCAAACATGAGTTTTCTAACTTCGTCTACAATTACAGTCTATGCAACATGGAGATGTATCTATCAATGACTATATGCAATCAGCCAAGACCATCGCTAATAACTTAGCCATAATTGGACATCTAGTCTCTGATCCAAAACTATTAATGCATGTTCTTTCAGGTTTGGGTCCTCAATATGACAGTTTTGATCCCAGTGTAACGGCTCAGATGGATGAAGTGTCGCTTGAAACTCTTCATGATATGTTATCCTCTTATGAAAGACTTCTACAAATACAGTCTCAAAGGATGTTAGATTTTCTATCTTTATCGACACACATGATTAGCAAAGCTCCACAGTCTAATAAGCATAATCAACCTCCTCTAAGACAAAATCATATTGGAGGTATCAGAGGTCGAGGTCGAGGTCGAGGTCGAGGTCGAGGTCGAGGTCGAGATCGAGATCAAGGACGTTGTCTAATTTGCTTCAACTATGATTATTATGCTCAAAATTGTTAAAAGATTTGATTCAAATTTTCAATGAAGATTTGCATTATCAAATCGATCTCCTTCGTCTTGGCAATCTAGAACTCAATCATCTCATTTTGGAACATTCTCACTCTATATTCCTCCTAATACAATGTTATCGGTTCTTGGAATCTCAGGATGACATCCGAATTCTAGAGTGACTTATCATGTTACACCAGAGTATGATATTCTCACAGAAACTTCACCTTATCATGAACCTGACATGGTGCAAATAGACAATGGCTCAGGTTTATAAATTGCTCATATTGGAAATGCATCCTTTCATTCATGTGGTCGTACTTTTTGCATGAGCAATACTCTTTATGTTCCTTTTACCACTTAAAATTTACTTTCCGTATGTTAATTTGCTCTTGATAATAATATATTTTTTGAATTTCATCCTCATTATTATCTTGTGAAGGATCTCGCGACAGGAACTGTTCTACTCTAAGGGGACATTAAAAATGGTCTTTATCATCTTCAACCCACCTCTCTCAAAACCTTTATTGGAGAACGCATGAACAAATTCTCTTAGCATGTACGTCTTGGTCATCCGTTTCTACGTCTTGTTCAAGATATTATTAATCATTTTGGTTTACCAACTTCTTTAGACTCGTCATCACATTTATGTGAAGCTTATATGAAAGCAAAATCTCATAAACTATCTTTTGTATTGTCTACTCGCAACTCTAGTTTTCCTTTGGAAATTACTTACTCTAATGTTGTCTAATCAGAGTTTTTATTTATTATGTTACTTTTATTGATAACTTTAGCAAGTTCACTTGGATTTTTCCAATGAAAAAATAAATCTGATCTCTTTGATATTTTTTGTTATTTTCAAAAGCATGTTGAGCGTTATTTTGATCATAAGACACTCTCCCTTCATTCTGATTTGAGAGGAGAGTATCAAGTGAACATCGTCATGTAATTGAAACTGCCTTAACTCTTTTTAATCATGCCTCAATTCCACTTACATTTTGAGAGACGTCGTCCAAATCACAGTTTACCTTATTAATCGGTTACCCACTCCACTACTTCAAAACAAGTGTCCCTTGGAATGACTTTATAATCACCCTCCAGGTTACTTATTCTTTTGTATCTTTGATTGTGCATGTTATCCTTAGTTACGACCTTACTCTAAACACAAGTTAAACTCTCGCTCTCAACAATGTGTTTTTCTTAGTTATAGTAATTTGCATAATGAGTACCGTTGCTTCCATATTTCAACCGGGGGGATATATATTTCTCAACATGTTCCTTTTGACGAGTCTCTTTTTTCATTTGTAGTTGCGACCTCGGATCATCCTTCTGATAATCAAGGCACCATTTTAATATCACCGAGTGGTATACTAGAATCTCCGCAGATTGCTCCATCAAGACATATTGAAAATATAAAAAAGGATAATATCTTGAGTTTCTACTCTATCTCCACAAAATTCCATAGACTCAGCTGCTAATGGTGATCCACTCTCTAGTTCTGATTCCTATCAATTTGACCACTCATCTTTGAGTAGCTCTAATAATGCTACTCAGCGTCGAATGCTTCCTCTAAGTAATATTTATGCACAATATCAACCAATTTTCTCTCGTTATCCTCTTCCATGTGCTCTTATCGCTTCTTCAAATTTTGTTGAACCTTCTAGCTTTTCACAAGCAGTCAAAGATCCAAATTGGCGTGTTGCGATGAATACAGAGTTTGATGCTCTTTTTTGCAATGCAACCTGGAACTTAGTTCCTCGTACTCCATCTATGAATATTGTGGGCTCTAAATGAGTTTATCGAATCAAGTATTTTGTTGATGGATCCATTGAACATTACAAAGCTCGTTTTGTTGCTAAAAACTTTAATCAACAACTAGGTATTGACTTTAATTATACTTTTAGTCAGTAGTCAAAATTACTACTATCATATTGTTACTATCTATAGATGTTAGCTCCAATTGGCCGATACGACAATTAGATGTTTCCAATGCTTTCTTTTATGGAAACCTTGAAGAAATTATTTTTATGAAGCAACCACCTAGATTTATTCTCCAGTAACTTCCAACACATGTATGTCAACTTCAAAAATCTATATATGGTATTCGACAAACACCACGTGCATAATTTTATCATCTATCTACCTGGCTTCATACTCAAGGGTTCTCTAATCAAAAACTGACTCATCCCTATTCTACAAATATAATGAGAAATTTTCAATATCGTTCTTATTTATGTGGATGATATCTTAATCACTAGTAGTGATCAAAACAGTATCACTACTTCACTTCAACTTCTTTATCAAGAGTTTCCTATTGGGGATCTTGGCAATGCTCATTTTTTCCTTAGCATAGAATTTCTCTCACATTCGGAAGGTTGTCTTGTCTCTCAGAGTAAATATATCACTGGACTTCTACAATAAGCTAAAATGGATGGTGCAAGTTTTATTTCTATACCAATTATTGAAGGTGGTTTTGCTGCACCTTCATCCTCTTCTTTTATGGCTGACTCTCAGATCTACCAAAGCATTGTTGATGTCCTACAATATATCACTATTACACAACTCGATATTGTTTCCGCTATCAATCATGCTTGTCAATTTATGCATTCTCCTACTGAACATCATCGAGAAGGTGTTAAGAGAATTCTATGATATCTCAAAGGCACTATTATACATGATCTTCTTTTTTATCGTAAGTCCTCATAAGAGTTAATTGCCTATAGTGATGCAGGTTGGGTCGGATCTTCCGAAGATAGACGTTCTACTAGTGGGTATGCTATATTTCTTGGGTGAAATCTATTTCCTAGCTCATGCATTGAAGGTGAATAAAAAAACTATAGTTAACGTAACGTCTGAAATTATTTGACTACAATCTTTTCTTTTAGAATTATACTTTTCCCCAACTTCTATGTCCAAAATCTGGTATGATAATATTGGAGCAACTTATCTTGCGACAAATCCAGTTTTTCATGCTCGTACCAAACATGTAAAGATTGATTTTTATTTTGTTCGTGAGCGTGTGACGACTTGACACATTTCAATTTCTTACATGTCTACGAAATATTAAATTGCTGATATATTTAGTAAGTCATTATCTAGACACTGTTGCGCCAAGTTAGCATTGAGTTTGTCGTCGAAGGGGGAGGGGTAATGATAATAAAGGATAATAATCTTAAATTATTTCAATCAATGGAGACTTATCATATTTATTTGGCATCGTATCAAGATTGTATAATGTTAGAATTTGGTGATCCGAATTCAGTTTAATCCATCAATTTATTATTAGATATTTTCTTATTAATATGTTAATTAACAGATTCTTTATAAATATGTTAATTAACGGTTTCGTTATTAATTTTTCTTTTGACTAACTATCCAAGGTCTCTATAAATTGTATATCTCATGGACAAGTTTTATCAATCAATCAAGAAAGTTATTTGGTTACCTCTTCTTTCTTTCTCTCTACCTCTTTTTCTCTCTACTTCTCTTTACTTTATCAAAGCCGCCGACTTTGTATTCCACCGTTCATAGTGATTTTTCGTCCTTTGCCCGTGGGTTTTCCCGTCAAGGGTTTTCCACATAAATCTAATGTGTTCTCTATTGTTCTTGTTGTCGTTTTTCGTATTAATCTCGTTACAAGTGGTATCAGAGCCAGGTTGGTTTGAAGGATTTCAATCGGGATTAATGACAACGACAAGCATGAAGTATGCTATTCTGCTTTTGGATCGCAACACCAGGTTTACGCTGTGGCAAGTTAAGATGTGAGCGGTGCTAGCGCATCTGGACTTGGATGACGCACTATTCGAGATAGACAACATGCCCTCGACATGGACAAATGAGGAAAAGGAACGTAAGGATCGAAAAGCCCAATCTCAGATCTACCTTCACCTATCGAATGAGATTTTACAGGATGTTTTGAAGGAGAATCCATTGCTGCACTATGGCTAAAACTGGAGCAGTTGTGCATGAGAAAAAGTCTTACGAGCAAACTAGGTCTGAAACAACATTTATATTCTCATCGCATGGCAGAAGGTACGTCGTTAAGAGATCACTTGACCATGTTTAAGGAAATTGTCTCTGACCTAAGGCTTTGGAGGTCAAATATGATGATGAAGATTTAGTATTGATCTTACTGTGTTCTTTACCCTCGTCATATACGGCTTTTAGAGATACTATTTTATATAGTCGTGATACTCTTACTTTGAATGAAGTTTATGATTCATTATTTTCAAAAGAGAAAATGAAACAGCTTGTCGAAGGATCTGAAGCTCAGGGTGAGAGTCTTATTATTCGAGGAAGGACTCAGGAGGAAGACTCTAATGGTAATATCAGGGGCAGGTCGAAATCTAGAAATAATGATAAGCTATGTAATTATTGTAAGAAGAAGGGTCACATCAAATCAGAATGTTACAAGCTGCAGAATAAGAATAAAAGGCCAAGTGAAAATTCAAGAGGAAAATAATCAGAGAAGTCTGATGAGGCTGATGTTGCCGAAAATCACAGTGATGGTGAACTTCTCATTGTATCTGATGCTAATTTAAAACAGAGTGTAGAATGAATTCTTGATTCTGGCTATACGTTTCATATGTGTCCCAATCGAGATTGGTTTTCAACATATGAAACAGTTTCAAGTGGTGTCATCTTGATGGGTAATAATGCATCTTGCAGAATCACTGGCATTAGTACGGTCAGAATTAAGATGTTTGATGGTACCATTCGGACACTTGGTGATGTGAGACACGTCCCTGATTTGAAGAGAAATATGATCACTTTGAGTATTCTTGATTCTAAAGGGTAAGTACACTGGTGAAGGTGGAGTTGTGAAGGTTAATAAAGGGTCTCTTGTTGTGATGAAGGGACTAAGGAGAACCGCCAGTTTATATGTTCTGCAGGGATCCACAGTAATAGGTGATGTTGTTGTCATAAGGTGACATTGATAAAAGAAGATCACTTACAAGAAGCTTGTAAGGAAGCTATTTGGTTGAAAGGACTCTTCAATGAGCTTAGTGAAGACTTGCATATTACTACAGTCTTTTGTGATATTCAGAGTGCCATTTTCCTCACAAATGATCAGATGTTTCATGAGAGGACAAAGCACAATGATGTGAGGCATTCCCTATAGACAAGTTTAAGCATTGCTTGGACTTGGTTGGTGCTAGATGCTGAGATTTGCCTGTGGGGCTTTTGTGGAAGAGGTGGAGAATATTTTTTTGAAGATTTGCGAAATTCGCGTCAAGGTGGAGATTGTTAGAGTTTGGTGATCCGAATTCAGTTTAATCCGTTAATTTATTATTTGATATTTTCTTATTAATATGTTAATTAACAAATTCTTTATAAATCTGTTAATTAACAGTTTCGTTATTAATTTTTCTTTTGACTAAGTATCCTAAGGTCTCTATAAATTATGTATCTCATAGACAAATTTTATCAATCAATTAAGAAAGTTATTTGGTTACCTCTTCTTTCTTTCTCTCTACCTCTCTTTTCTCTCTACTTCTCTTTACTTTATCAGAGCCGTCAATTTTGTATTCCACCGTTCATAGTGATTTTTCACCTCTGACCGTAGGTTTTCCCGTCAAGAATTTTCCACGTAAATCTGATGTGTTCTCTATTGTTCTTGTTTTCATTTTTCGTATTAATCTCGTTACATATAATATTAGATTGACCGTATAAATAGTATTTCCAAATTTATTTTATTTAGTACTATGACTATTAAAATTATATACTATATTTAATCTTTCTATTATTATTTATACAACTTATATAAATTATCTAAATAAGTTTATTGACTTCCATAATACATCTATGGAAAATTATTTTCTATTCTATTTCTGTTTATTAGTTTTCACAACGGAATGGTTGATGGGTCTGGGCTAGTGGCTGTGGTCGTTGTCATTGTTATTATGATCCTAATATCGATTGTGTTGTGAATCCACATCCTAGTGGCTGTGGTCCTTATATATATATAATTTTGTTGCATGTGAAGAAAAAAGGTGCAAAATGTTTTGGATAACAAGTCAGAGAGTTGTGAATAAAAATGTTTTCATTAATTCTTGCCTCGAATTAATTGATTATTCTATCTACAGATGCACATCCAATGCCTCACTGCTATGTGATTGGCTAGAAATAAACAATTTAATTTCTTCCATAATGATTATGATAAACAAGCGGCTCATTTTTTTTTATCCTGATCTTTAATTTACTTAGTTCATCAATTATATTACGAAACATTAGTCAGTCAAAATAGGCGTCCCAGTGGAAAATGAAGACAGACGACTTCTTCTTTTGACCCTAAGTCTACGGGCGGGCCATCATTAAATAAGTCTATATAAAGGGTTAAGAATGCCATCAAGCTGATTAAAAAAAAAAGAGAACTTCATTGAAGTGAATACCTTAATCAAGGAGATTGTGAATCATATATATATGGTTATGGAGTATCATCGTCATCGACTACTTCGCTCTAATTCTCCATCGATGATCTCCTTTGTTTTTGCATTTCTGTTGTTTTCGTCACAATTGCTCATGTGTGATGCGAGAGTAGCAACAAAGTGGTCGATGGATTCAAGCTTGTGGTTGGCTTTACTTCCTCAAGGTCCTACTCCGCCAGCTGGTTCTAAGGTTGTAGTAGTTCTTGCAGATCCAAGGACGGTAAAGTTATTTGTTGTGGCAGCGGGCCAAGTCCAAGAATTCCTAATCCTCCTCCTGTGTCCAAGCCTCCGAACTGAAATTATGGTATAGATTAACTATTAATGTCTCCTATATATGATTACCAGTAACTTAATTATAATAATTTCTCTTCTTATAACATATATATTAGAATTTGTTTTGGCGAAGATCGATGAATTTGGAATATAAGATGTTGGTATTAAGTTATAAAAATCGATGAATTTGGCTTAGTTATGGTTTGCATGATTTAAGTTTAAATGTGAGCATGAATTGTGGAGAGCCTTCTCCATAAGTTATCTTATTGAGGATGATTGTATGACTAAAACACTTATCTTACAGGCAAGATGTGTACTCACCTTAAAGCAATTAGATTTGTGTTTTAACAATAAATAAATAAATCTTTCCCATTCCCTCCTCTTTTCCATTTTATATTTTATTTTACCTCTGTCAATTAATCTCCTCCAAGGCAGTTCATCTAAATATTTGGTCTATTCAATTTGTGTAATTACAAAGTATATTGATTTTCTTTCTCACAATCTCTGCGGCTCATTGATTAACTGAAGTCCTATTGGATACGATTTTGCAAAGTAAAATTTTGATGTCATCGATCGTTAAAAGTCAAGTTTGACTTCAAAATCGAAATCTACGTTTCGCGTAGATAAATCAGGACTATTTATTTCTCAAAATCGATTAAGGGTGAATGAGAAATTAATTGTTCAAGATACGCTCAAATGAACATTAAGGAAAAAGATATGGGCTTTAATCCCACATTGCTAACCGGCGAGAGTTTATATGTGTTCCTGTGCTAATGTTGTTAATACAAAAGCACAGGAGGTCTCTACCCTTGGGCGAGCAGATGCTCGCACCTGCGAGCTCGCCACCCGCCACCCGCCACACGCGCATGCGCGCAATGGGTTCTTTGTTGGTGCACTTTGCACTTCACACGTACGCATTGAGGAGTTTTAATTTATGCTTCATGTGGCAATGGCGTATCGTGATCAGGTGACGCCACGTGGCATGTCGGTGTGACGTGTCATGATCAGGTGGCGCCACGTGGCATGTCGGTGACGAGGTAGTGCCTATGTGGCACGTGACTGTGTAGAGAACGATGACTGGATTAGGCGAACAGATGGTGGCCGTCGGATCAAAGATCTAGAGCGTCAGATTCGAATCTGACTGTGAAGAGGGAGGATGGATCTGAGGCGTCGGATTAAATGTTCTAATCTGGCAGCTGAGATCAAGATGGGATCTGAAGAGTTATAACTCTTCAGATCAAGGGACGAGATTAAAAGACCTTTAAAGGGTTATACCCTTTCGTTATGACAGTCTAGATCTGTCCGAACCAAAGGGTACTTACCTCTTCACTCAATATAAATAGATCCCTCCACTTGATCATTTCATTCATTCAAGCATTGCAATCTAAAAGCATTCACACTCATCCATCTTTTGCATCAAGAGTCCAAAAAGCCTACGGGAAGGTTCGTCGGTCTCAAAATTTGAAGTGCTACTATTCCGAGACGACGTCGTTGTATCTTGGAAACGAATTGCTGCTATCCGTGAGCACCAATAGTGGAGCAATATCGTTTTACGGAGATAGTGTTGAACACTTGCCTCGACGTAAACCAATCAGTTTGCTTCCTCCGAAAGGAACTTCCCAGAAGATCCGATTATCGTAAATCGACTAAGTCAAATATCGAAGAGGTACAAGTCAGCTACCAACAAGTCCAAGTGGAGAATTTTCACTAGATCAATCAATTAATGGCGTCCAAGTGCGCTTGGAAATATGTACAACACTTCCAAACTATGTTCAATTCTTCATTTAATTTCATCTCAAAAAAGTCCACAGTTTTGAATGGAAACTATGGAATCTTTAATGCATTTCCACTGGGAATTATTGACTTCCCAACTACCTCTCTCTATTCCACCATCTCAGCGTGCTAATCATAACATCCGAATTAGTAGTTCTCATGATTTACCTCTTCTGTATTGACCCTAGAACGGATTGACAAAGACACGGGATAAACGAATCACCTTTTGCCATCTCTATTCTACCGTCTCAGAAGTCATCGACACATGAGCTTTGAAAAAAATAATGTCTAAATAAACACTCTACTTTTATGGTTGCTTGAAGAATAATCCAGTAGGCTGAGCACAAATCAACAGGATAGGTCATCTATAGCACACCGGCCACATAGATTGGATAAAAACCTCAGTGTTACTCATTAATGACATTCCTGAACTTAAAAGCTTCCTCCTTGAAGAAGTGCAAGGCGCAAACCTTATCCCCCCACACTCTTACTCTCCTCTCCTAAAGTTGCACGAATGACGCTCAAAACCTTCCTTAGGGTGTCTCCACCTCTAGCATTTTGCCCCGCTTCATAGAAACCCTTGTTGGAGTACATCTCACTATCTTGTAGCTATGTCGATGACAATGATGTTCTTTCCTTTGCCTTTGAATTTCTACTCAATACATGTATCCCATATGAAATAACTATACCTCAATTACCCTTTGTCTTTATAGAACTTCCTCTTTAATCACGTATGCGATAAGAACTTATTTAAAGGAGACCAATTTCAAACTAAAGAACTAGATGATATCTGAAGATCTTTATCAATTTGGTGGCTTGGGGCCTCTTTACTATTTTTAAAATTAATTTCTGTAAAATTACTTAACTTTAAGGAAATTAGATACGAGGTGAAAAAATAAAGGTTTAATATCCTAAAATTTAAGAGTAAATATTTATTAGATAAATTTTAAACAAATTAAGATTATTTACTAAGATTAAAAATAAATTAATTATTTCGAAATAGAATGGCCAGGATAATATCAGAAAATATGATTTTTTTTTAAACTTCAATTTATTTACTAAACAAAGTACCTAGTAAATATAGAGCTGTCAATTTAGATTAGACCTATAGATTAATTTGTCTGCCAAATAATTTAAGCGGAATGAATTAAAATTTCATCAACTGATTTTAAGGTGGATTCAGACAAACCCAAGCGGATCGCCCTAGCCCTTGGCAGGCTTGGATTGATCGTCGAGTTGAGAAATATTATTTTTTCAAAATTTAAAATTAAAGTGGAAAATTCAATGGACTCATGGGCTAAACCAGCCTAATCCACAATCCAAACTTAAGATTTTTAAACTTTTCTATTTTTTTAATTATTTTTTTATAGGCTCGTGGGTTAGCCCGCCTAACTCGCAATCTGCTTACATTGGATTGAGAATTTTTTAACTCGCCAAAATGATAGGCTAACCTGCCCTGTTCCCACCATATGACAGATTTTTGATTGGCTAGCCTATCCTGGTACGGGTTGGCAAATTTGATAGCACTAGTAAGACCGTGATAAATACTCTATATAATTTATGGACGGATAAAAGACTTAGCATTAGATATTTATACGTTTAAGATTGCCCAACTGATACTAAGCCTTATAGGCTTAATAAAATGAAATTAAGAATTGTCTACTATTATATTATATATTACTCTGAAAGGTTTAGGATTGCCCACTAAGCCTTATTCGCTTAATAAATAGAATGGTCTACTATTATATTATATATTACTCTGAATAATTTAGGGGCTTTAAGTTTTATGACTTCTCAAATAGTTTCTTTTCTCTGAGACAAAAAATATCAAGTTTGAGAATAGTTAGAGCACGAAAGTAAGAGAAATATATTTTGAAGAGGAAAGCATTGATGATTCTACTATAGTTTCTAATGATGCAATTGGTAATAATTAAATTATAATTCCTAACACAGTTCAAATTGCAAATCTAATAGTAGTGAACCAAAATATTCTTGTGCTACCTCCAACTAAAATGGAGGGTGATAACCGTTTTAAGTCGCACTACGGTTTCAATTAATTTCCTCGTTTTAAGCAATTATGTAGTAATAGTTGAACCCGAATCGTCTCTCAAGGACCCAATATGATGCATGCACTTCTTTGATCTATAGAAAACAGTAAACTGCAGAAAAATGAAAGCTAGCTAAACCAAACATGTTTTCTTGGGTTTTGAGGATAACAAAACAATTAAACTTAACTATCCACTTCCACCTAATAGCCTTAACTACTCGGAATTGAAGTATTAAGCTAACTAAATGTAGAGGACAGCAAAAGAACACTCACAACCGGGAAATTTCAGCAAGGATTCATCTTAAACTGCTAACTAGAAGCCAAGCAATTTCATACTCAAGCACATGTTTGATAGGAGCAATTAAACAAACACCTTGCATTCAAGTAATAAAAGGTTGAAAACCTAGAAAAATTCTGCAAAAGATACGCTGTAAAACTAGGAAACTAAGCTGAAAAACTAGATTCTTAAGTTGGGAATAAAGTGGAAATTCGAAATCAAGTGAGGGGAAAATGCAGGTTGCATTCTACAGCATGTAAAAGGAAAGAAACAAGAAAAAATATGTTGAAAAGTGATGTCCGTTGGAGGAAAACTCTGCTCCGATGAAGCTGGTCACTTCCCAGCCGGTTTGGAAGATGAAATGGACTGTGGAGTTGAAGAGCAGCCCGTGTCCAAGCTGCTGATCTGCGTGGGTGGATGAGGAATGGCTGTCCAGTTGTGGAAGATGGAATCATCTGCGTGAACTGCCTTCCTCCTCTCCCTCGGCTGCGTCCACCCTAACTTGCCTTCTCAATCGAACAGTAGCCTCTCCCTTTTCTTCGCTCGCTCTTCTCTCCACCCTTCATTCCCCTTGATGAGTGGCCAAGATTGCTTGCAGAAATTTCCATCAACTTAAGCACCTAGATCCAAGTGGAGGGTTGTGATTCAATCACCTTTATGGATTTTGATCCTTTGATGTACAAGCTCTTCTGATCATTCAAGCTCTTCTGATCGGTCACGGGACCGATCAAGCTTTCCCTGATTAGATTGGTAGGCATGTAATCATTCTGGACGGCTGCTGATCGGTCTAAGTGACTGATCAGTCGCTTCCCTGATCGGATTGGTGACCGATCAGGGCACCAACAGAATGAAATTGAGCAGAGTCTGATATTGTTCTGCCAAGAGTTTTGTTTCTTTTCAATCAATAACATCTTAGATCCAACTAGCTCTTTGTTCAATCACCTTTATGGATCCATCTTAGCCCTTGATGTGCCCTTTTGATCCTTTGATGTACAAGCTATCCAAACATCAAGTAGAATGAAATATGAGTGTAAAATGTAGGATAATTAATTAACTAATAAAAATGCACTCTATTTACAATTATGCATCATTTAATAAACAAATACACACCTAGAGCCCCAAATTTCCCACTAATGGCACAAAAAATTATCCATCAAGTTGTTAATTATCACTCCCCCACACCTACTCTTTACACGACTCGAGCAAAAAGAAAACTAAGTTTATTAACTTAAGCAAGTTCACCTAGCATGGAGGAAATCACATAGTGATAATTATTCAAGACCATCAAGCATTTTGGAACCAAGTCCACATCAATTCCAATCTCACACTAGCCAATTGGTAGTGGTAAATTCATCCAAGTCAATAGATCAACCATGAAACTCTCATAAGACTATCCCTAACTCTCAAAACTCAATAAGTAGTGGAGTTCCACTCAAGAATCATTATGCTTCTTCACTATCATAAGCTTGCTCACCCCCTGATTTTCACCAAAAGAATGCATTTGACACATACAATAAATAGAGCTTATTAATGGAGGAGATGAAACTGTAAGGAAAGTAAACAAGAAGAAAATTTCTGCTACTAAGTGAAAATTTCAATGGGGCAAAGTAAAAGGAAGCATTAGATGATGGAACTTAATGAATTAGTTAGCTTGCATGTGAACTCATCTTATCACCCCCATTAAAGCAAATGCCTCTGATCTAGACGAAAAACAATGCTGAATTCAGTGTGCTTCTGTGTCAACCTCTTCTGATCGGTCACGGGACCGATCAGGCTTCCCTAATCGTTCTGGATGATCGGACTGGAATGCTTCTGATCGGTCCAAGTCTCCTCTAATCAGACTGGCTGCTTCTGATCAGTCCGAGTGACCGATCAGACACCTCCCTGATCGGTCTGGAGACCGATCAGGGCTCCAACAGAATGCAATGTGCAAAATCTGAAACTATCTTCTGCCAAAGTTTTGCTTCTTCCAATCACTAAGTCACTGTTAAATTCAATTGGCTCCTTGTTCACCACTTCAAATTCAGAAATCTAACCACTTCAGCAGCTCTTCCAAATGTTTCTAGCAACTTTAAAGATTCCATACTTGTAAAGTTTCTGCAAAGTTTCTGATTCAGAAATTTCAGCAAAATTTTTTTTTCTTATTTAGTTTTTCTTGCTAATTAAGAAAGCTTCTCAGGAAAATACAAAGTAAGTCAATGTCCTATGATAATGAAGTCATTTCCGTGTGCTCTTTGAATGCAGCAAACCCAACTTATTTCTGGAATAATCCAATGCATGTAGCAGTAATCCATGTTTGCATCTACCAAAACCTTTCCACTCATCAAATGACTATATTAATCCATTGTTTCTCAAGAAACCACAACAGCAGTTAGATAAATGTATCTTCTCAATTTTACATGAAGTAAACAATAGGAGATGCCACAAGCAGCTGCAGTTAATTGGCCAACAATTCAGACATTCAGGCTTGTTACTGAAAACACACACAACTCTCCATTATTGTGTCCAATAAAATTCTCCCTTGCATAACATTGAAGACTGTTCCTCTTATGAAATTGAAATTGTTTCTTTTCCCACTTAGGCAAAATCACCATAAAAGATAAGAGCACAAACTATAGAGCGGTAACCATAACCACTGGTCCTACCAAACTTTAGTGGCTGGGAGTTTCTAATAGTCTTCAGAAAAGCTTTAAAACTTCAGAATTTGCAACTTCCAGCTGCTTACAAAATCAAAGGATGTCTCCAAGAACTTGAACTGCACTCATTTCATTTTATTTCATATTATTTTTTTTCTTCTTTTCTTCTTTTTCTTTTTTTCAATTTTGTTATGCTTTTTTTTTTGTCAATGCAAATGAAGGTACTTGATAGTTCTTGGAGACTACCTTGCCTTTAGCTTTGAAGATTTCAAATTCCTCATTCTAAGTCCAAATCACATCCAAGAGATCCATTCAGTTTCAACTATGTTATTCCACTCTTTTTTTTTCTCATTTCCCTTACTTTGCGCAATCTCCATAATCAATTAGAGTTGGAATTCGAACTCCACAGCTTCATTCTTTGAGTTGCTCACTGCCATCAAGTCAAAATCGAACTAATTGCATCCAAGGTCAATTTCTTCTCCCCCATACCTAAGATTTTATCCATCTCAAGCAACTAATTCATCAAGTTCTTCACCAACTTAGAGGAAAAGGAATAGGACAGAAATAACAAAAGAGGTGGATAATTGTGTAAATGAAAGGAAGACTAACAAAGATCATGATGAATAGCTCCACCATTCCATGTATCATATGCCCCTATGATTCCAAAAAGGAAATGAGCAAGTTCTAAAGTTCCAAAGCATGAATGTTCATCACACATAAAATAATCTATGGTAGGCAACAAGTGGTCCTCTCTAGGAACAATATTAATCATGCTCAATCCAATATTAGAATCCTTCAGTACTAACCAACGACTAGATGCAAGTTGAGAACTAACTAAGTCATGATATCCATGACTCAATGATCTAAATAATTTTTTTTTCACTTTATGATTCCTCCAATACATAGAAAAACTTAAGAGAAGTACTACTTACAACTAACAAAGTAAATTGCGAAAAAAATCAAAATGTATGTACATAAAGGAAAAGCAAAGAACAGACTCCCCTCTAAGTTGGATAGATCGCATGGTACAAGTCCACACTCTCCATTCTTGTTCCCTCCATGCCCTCGTGGTAATGCTTCAATTGATGTCCATTCACCTTAAAGGTCGTGCCCGCCATGTCCTGTGTCTCAATAACACCAAAGGGAAACACATTAGTAACAACAAAAGGACCTTCCCACCTAGACCTCAACTTACCTGGATACCATTTGAGTCTTACCTGGATACCATTTGAGTCTAGATCTAAACAAAAGCACCTTCTCTCCCACATGAAACTCTTCCCTCAAAATGTTCTTATCGTGGAAAGTCTTGGTCTTTTCTTTGTAAATGCATGAACACTCATAGGCTTCCAATCTTAGTTCCTCGAGCTCTTGTAGGTGCAACTTCCTTTCTTGCCTGGATTTTTCCAGGTCCATGTTGCAAGCTTTAACCGCCCAATAAGCCTTGTGTTCCACCTCCACCGGGAGATGGCAAGACTTACCATAAACAATCCTGTAGGGAGACATCCCAATGGGTGTCTTGTAGGCAGTCCGGTAGGCCCATAACGCTTCATCAAGTCTCTTGCTCCAGTCCTTCTGGTCTAACTTTACAGTTTTCTCTAAGATAAGCTTAATCTCCCTATTTGATATTTCAGTTTGTCCATTTGTTTGAGGATGATACGGGGTGGACACTTTATGGATCACTCCATACTTGCTCAAGAGCGTTTTCATGTGCCTATTGCAAAAGTGAGACCCTTGATCACTGATGATCGCCCTAGGTACCCCAAACCTGCAAAATAAGTGAGTCCTGACAAAATCCACAACAACAGATGAATCGTTAGTTGTAGTGGGGATTGCCTCCACCCATTTAGACACATAATCAACAGCCAACAAGATATAAATAAATTCATATGAAACAGGAAAATGACTCATGAAATTGATACCCCAAACATCGAAAATCTCGCAAAATATCATGAGTTGTTGAGGCTTCTCATTCCTACGTCCTAAGTTCCCTACTCACTGGCAGTGCTCACAAGTCTTATGGAAGTGATAAGAGTCTCTAAACAAGGTAGGTCAATATAACCCTGCATCCAAAACCTTCCTAGCTGTACGTTGAGGACCAAAATGCCCCCCCCACATGCAAGTGTATGACAAAATGAAAGTACTGACTGGAACTCACAATCAGGGATACATCTCCTAACTACCTGGTCGTTGCAAAATTTCCAAAGGTAAGGGTCATCCCACACATAATACTTAGAATCACTTGCTAATTTATCACGTTGAGGTTTAAAAAAATGTGTAGGAAAAACATATGCAACCAAATAGTTGACGAGATCGGCATACCATAGCACACTACCTTGCAGTTGTAGAAGATACTCATGTGGAAATGCATCTGCAATGGGTGTAGGATCTGTCGCCCCCTCAATTCTGGTCATGTGGTCAGCTACTAGGTTCTCCTTCCCGCTCCTATCACGTATCTCAACGTTGAATTCTTGAAGCAAAAGCATCCATCGAATCAATCTTGGTTTCGAATCTGGCTTCTTTTAGAGATACCTAATAACTGCATGATCAGAAAAAACAATCACATGTGAGCACAATAGATATAAACAAAACTTATCTAAAACAAAAAATAATAGCTAAAAGCTCCTTTTCAGTTGTTGTATAATTGTCTTGAGCAAAATCAAGTGTCTGGGATGCATAGCAAATGACATGTGGCACTCCATCCACCCTCTAGACAAGCATTGCTCCCACGGCATGATCTGATGCATCACACATCAGCTCGAATGGTAAACTCCAGTCTGGGGGTCAGATGATGGGGGTCGATGTGAGAGTCGCCTTCAAGCGATCAAAGGCGTCCCTACACTGTTGATCAAAATGGAACTCCACGTCCTTCTGCAGTAAGGTCGAGAGAGGAAGGGCTATCATGCTGAAATCTCTAATGAATCGCCTGTAGAATCCTGCATAGCCAAGAAAAGAGCGAACACCCCACACGCATGCGGGATAAGGCAGAGATGTAATACAATCAATTTTTGTAGGATCTACTTCGATGCCTTTCCTAGAGACTATATGACCCAAAACTATGCCATGCTCAACCATGAAATGACATTTTTCATAATTAAGTATAAGGTCAGTCTCTAAGCAATAATGCAAAACTCTAGACAAGCAATCTAAACATGCATCAAAAGAGGATCCGTATACAGTAAAATCATCCATAAATACCTCCATGCAATGCTCTAAAAGATCTGAAAAAATGCTTACCATACACCGCTAGAAAGTACCTGGGGCATTACATAATCCGAATGACATCCTCCTATATGCAAAAGTCCCAAATGGGCATGTGAAAGTCGTCTTATCCTGATCCTCTGGAGCAATATGAATCTGAAAGTATCCTGTAAAACCGTCCAAGAAGCAATAGTGTGATCTATCAGCAAGCCTCTCTAACATCTGGTCGATGAATGGTAAGGGGTAGTGATCCTTCCTCATAGCCTGGTTCAGCTTCCAGTAGTCTATACATACTCTCCATGAACTTTGGACTCTAGTAGGAATCAAAGCACTCTCCTTACCCTCCACCATTGTGATATCTTTGGACTCTAGTAGGAATCAAAGCACTCTCCTTACCCTCCACCATTGTGATATCGGACTTCTTAGGAACCACCTGCATTGGACTCACCCACTGACTATCGGAGACAGGATATATAATGTCAGCCTGTAGTAGCTTGGCTACCTCCTTCTTGACCATATCTAAAATAAGTGGGTTGAGTCTGCACTGTGGTTGTCTTACCGGCCTTGCATCCTCCTCTAGGAAAATTCGGTGCATGCAAATCGATGAGCTAATCACTGGTATATCTGCAATGGTCCACCCAATAGCCCTCTGACAAATCCGTAGAAGATCTAGTAGCCTTTTCTCTTGACCTGGCTCGAGATACTGAGCAATGATGACTGGCAACTGCTCGTTCTCTCCTAGGTAGGCATACTTCAAGTGCTCAGGTAGGGGCTTCAAAGCAAGCTTGGGGTTGCAAAACTGATGGAAGCAATCTTTCAGGACCTGCCTCCAATGTAGACACCTCAGCGTCTTCCACCTGGATAGTGTCACAGACTAAAACTGATCCACCACTATCATCATCCACCTCATTTGAATCCTCTGTGTCGGCTAGATCTGAATCCATGCCATCTGACTCCTCAGAATCTAGTGTATCCAACATGTCAATGCCCAACAGCGAATGATCCTCGGCGGGATATCTTATTGCATGAAGGATGGAGAATTGAACCACTGTGTCCCCAAACTCCATGATAAGTGTCCCTGCATGAACATCGATCTTGGTCCTTGTAGTCTTCAGGAATGGGCATCCCAAAATCAATGGAGCTGAGCTTGAGGTTAGGTCTTTCTCCATATCTAAAATGTAAAAATCGAGTGGGAATATCAAATCTTTGACTTTCACCAATACGTCCTCTATGACTCCAGCCGGATGAGCAAAACTATGGTTGGCCAACTGAATAACCACCCCAGTAGATTGTAATGGTCCAATGCCTAGAGAGATGAACACTGACTTGGGTATGACATTGATGGAGGCTCCTAAGTCTAGCATAGCATCCTCAAAAATGTAGTCTCCAATCACACACGGTACTGTGAAAACCCTTGGGTCTTTGTATTTCTGAGGCATCGCCTGGATCATGGCTGAAACGTTCTTTCCCATACTGACCAACTCTGTCCATTTTAGCTTCTTCTTGTGAGTGCACAGATCTTTCAGAAACTTAGCATACTTGGGAATGTGCCTGACCACTCTGAGCAATGGGATGTTCACCTCCACTTTGGTAAAAATGACAATCAGCTCCTGAAGCTCCTGTGTCTTGTCTGAATCAGCATTCTTCCTTGGACCAACTGCCCTCTGAGGGAAAGGTAACTGAATGGGTGGCTCTGGTACTATAAGTGACTCTGGCTCTACTCCTATTTGAGACCTCGAAAGATCAACCTCTGGTACTGTAGGAATCTGTGGGGTAGAACCCTCTTGTGTAACCCGTCCACTCCTGAGTGTGATAGCACTGACATTCCCCCTAGGGTTTGGAATAAACTGAGAAGGTAGCTGACTCGATCCTTGAGCTTGCATCTGACTGATGGTGGATGCTATCTGTCCAATTTGTCGCTCTATGTTTTGAATGGAAGCATCAGTCCTACTCTGATACTGTCTATAGTCTCCCTGATGTTGCTGAAATTGAGCGTTAAATTGCTAAAAATTCCTCTCATTTTGCTGCTGAAGCTGAGCGCTAAGCTGCTGAAAACTCCTCTCATTTTTTTGCTGAAAATGAGTGAAAAAGGGCTCCAAAGTGAGTGGAAACTCCGATTTTTGTTGCTGAACCGGTGGAACTCTTGGTAGAGATGGACTACTATAAAATTCTGGTGGTCTCTGAACTGCAAGTGGCGCAACAGGAAGTGGTGGCTGATAAGGCTGCTGCTGATGTGATGTGTTCCCATACCTTAAATTAGGATGATCTCTCCAACCTGGATTGTAAGTATTGGACATGGGATCATAAGACTGCTTATATCCATAAGGCTGAGGTTGGAAAGGCTGAGGCTTGGACTAAAAAGCATTTGCTGTCGCCACTTGATTTGCAAGGTAGGATCCATCATCAACCTGCACCTGTGGGCATAAATTTGTAGGATGAGAAGTGCTACTGCAAAGTCCACAAACCCTCACTGCTTGGGCTATTTGAGCTGAAGGTTGCTGAGTAGTCTGATAGATAGTCATCTGCCTAATGAGAGAAGTCAAATCCTGAAGATTAACCTTCACCTCATGAGCTTCCATATTCTGTCCTATGATCTCATGTACTCCTTTAGGCACCAACGGATGACTTCCAAACTGTTGAGAATTTGCTGCCATAATAGAAATCAACTCTCTAGCTTCCTCAGGTGTCTTGTTCACTAAGGCCCCTCCACTAGCGGCGTCCACCATACTCCTATCCATGGAAAGAAGTCCCTCATAGAAGTACTGAATGAGTAGCTGCTCACTGATCTGATGGTGGGGACAGCTAGAACAAAGTTTCTTAAAGCACTCCCAATACTCATACAGTGTCTCTCCAGAAACCTGCTGGATCCCACAGATACTCTTCCTAATGGCAGTAGTCCTTGAGGCTGGGAAGAATTTTTCCAAGAAAGCTTTCTTCATTTCGGCCCAAGAAGTAACTAAAGCATGTGGTAAGGTGTACCACCAGTCCTTTGCTCCATCCATAAGTGAAAATGGAAAAGCTCTCAGGTTGATGTCATCTTCAGCAATACCATGTGGCTTCATAGTAGAGCATACTGTGTGGAACTCCTGGAGATGTCTAGTGGGGTCCTCACCAACTAAGCCATGAAACTTTGGGAGTAGATGAATGAGTCCGGACCATAGCTCAAAATCAACCTCCAACTCAGGGTACTGGATGCACTGAAAAGTCATGTCTGGTGCTGCAAGCCCCCTCATGGTTCTATTGTTCTCCATCTGGACTTTTGACAAAGAGTTGCTACTGGCAGAAAGTCTAGAAATCTCTAGATGAGCTCTCCTCTGTGCGTGGAAGGTCCTCTCCATCTCAGAATCAAAATCAGCTAAGCTGGAGTAGGAAGACCTGGTCATGCACTGCACATCAAAAGAAGAAAATTAGTGAGATGCAAGAAATTAATCAGAAAATTTAGAATTATTGCAAGACCTAAAAACAAACAAACATCATAAAAGGGTCCCCGGCAACAACGCCAAAATTGATAATCATTTTAAGTCGCACTACGGTTTCAATTAATTTCCTCGTTTTAAGCAATTATGTAGTAATAGTTGAACCCGAATCGTCTCTCAAGGACTCAATATGATGCATGCACTTCTTTGATCTATAGAAAACATTAAACTGTAGAAAAATGAAAGCTAGCTAGCTAAACCAAACATGTTTTCTTGGGTTTTGAGGATAACAAAACAATTAAACTTAACTATCCACTTCCACCCAATAGCCTTAACAACTCGGAATTGAAGTATTAAGCTAACTAAATGTAGAGGACAGCAAAAGAACACTCACAACCGGGAAATTTCAGCAAGGATTCATCTTAAACTGCTAACTAGAAGCCAAGCAATTTCATACTCAAGCACATGTTTGATAGGAGCAATTAAACAAACACCTTGCATTCAAGTAATAAAAGGTTGAAAACCTAGAAAAATTCTGCAAAAGATACGCTGTAAAACTAGGAAACTAAGCTGAAAAACTAGATTCTTAAGCTGGGAATAAAGTGGAAATTCAAAATCAAGTGAGGGGAAAATGCAGGTTGCATTCTACAGCATGTAAAAGGAAAGAAACAAGCAAAAATAGGCTGAAAAGTGCTGTCCGGTGGAGGAAAACTTTGCTCCGATGAAGCTGGTCACTTCCCAGCCGATTTGGAAGATGAAATGGACTGTGGAGTTGAAGAACAGCCCGTGTCCAAGCTGCTGATCTGCGTGCGTGGATGAGGAATGGTTGTCCAGTTGTGGAAGATGGAATTGGCTGCGTGAACTGCCTTCCTCCTCTCCCCCGGCCGCGTCCACCCTAACTTCCCTTCTCAATCAAACAGTAGCCTCTCCCTTTTCTTCCCTCGCTCTTCTCTCCACCCTTCATTCCCCTTGATGAGTGGCCAAGATTGCTTGCAGAAATTTCCATCAACTTAAGTGCCTAGATCCAAGTGGAGGGTTGTGATTCAATCACCTATATGGATTTTGATCCTTTGATGTACAAGCTCTTCTGATCGGTCAAGCTCTTCTGATCGGTCACGGGACCGATCAGGCTTTCCCTGATCGGATTGGTAGGCATCTGATCGTTCTGGACAGCTGCTGATCGGTCTGAGTGACCGATCTATTGCTTCCCTGATCGGATTGGTGACCGATCAGGGCACCAACAAAATGAAATTGATCAGAGTCTGATATTGTTCTGCCAAGGGTTTTGTTTCTTTTCAATCAATAACATCTTAGATCCAACTAGCTCTTTGTTCAATCACCTTTATAGATCCATTTTTAGCCCTTGATGTGCCCTTTTGATCCTTTGATGTACAAGCTGTCCAAACATCAAGTAGAATGAAATATGAGTGTAAAAATGTAGGAAAATTAATTAACCAATGAAAATGCACCCTATTAACAATTATGCATCATTTAATAAACCAATACACACTTAGAGCCCCAAATTTCCCACTAATGACACAAAAAATTATCCATCAAGTTGTTAATTATCAGAGGGCCCATCGACTCAAGTTGAGATATCGCCTAGAATGGCCAAGTAGATGCCACAATCATCTCAAGTGCAAGTGCTTTTAAGGATTCTATTAAGGAGATCGATAGTCTCATATGATTATGTTTATCTTTAAGAGCAAAAATTTAACATAGAGTTGAAAAGTGATTTATATCTTTTTATGGAATCAAACAATATCCTAATCTTGAAAAGTGGATCGAAGCCATAAAGAAAAACATGAAATATATATGGCAAACAATAGCTTTTGAGAACTTATAAAATTTCTTAAATGAGAAAAGTCTATTGGTTGTAAATGAATTTTTAAAATCAAACTAGATTTGAAGGACAGTGTCAAAAAATATAAAGCTCACCTATTGCCAAGGGATTAAGTCAGAAAGAGGACATTGATTACAAAAAGACTTTCTAATATTTGTTTTGATGAAATACTTCCTTAGAATAGTCATAACACTTGTAACTTATTATGATTTAGAGCTTCACATATATACATAAAGAGTGCATTCCTTATGCTTCAGCTGTAGGGAGTCTTATATATACTAAAGTATGTACATATTCAATATTGTGTACATAGTAGTGATATTGGGCAGATATTTGAGCCATCCAAGATATGATCATTTGGAAAGCAGTAAAAAGTGTTATACGTTATTTATAAAGAACGAAGGATTATATATTCATGTATTGGAGGTCTAATAACCTTGAGGCGACGGGAAATTTCTAACATTGCTGCAAGTTTTTATTACTATTTTTGGTAATATTTATTTTTATGGTATTTCGGATATTTTTTGTATTCCTTATAGTTATGGGTCATTATTAATCTATAATAACGTCATGCTTATTTTATTTCCATCTCTTTCAAGAGGTTTTCTTTTCTGGAAAGATCTCTTTTATTTCTTTACAATATTGGAATTGAGGTTCATATTTTAGGACATCTTTCCTTTCTTCGTTTAGGGTTTAGTCTATATAAATATATATTTTATTGTATGAGAAATTAATCCTCTCAAATAATAGTCTTTTCTATTTTTGGTAGTTTCTCTTCTTGCTCTCTCCTAAATTTTGTCTTCTTGTCAGTCCGCAAGATAATCACTATCCTACTTGATGTCAGTTGGTATCAGAGCGACAATGTCCAATTTGAGGAAGTCGAGCGTTAGATCCGATGGAAGATAGTCTTGTTCATGCTCGCAGTCACAACAATAGGCAGGTTCGGATTGAGGAAATCGAGTACCGTGGATGTAGCATTTAGGACATGATGACAATTGAGGATTTATGGAGGCAATTTGCAAAGCTGACCCAACAAATGGCAACAATGGTAGTTGTACAAAACCCGGCAGTAACGCAAAACCTTGAAGGTCTGAAGCTTTCAGATCAAAGATCTTTGTTTACCTTCGAGAATCCTTACTACCGTCAGACTGCAAGTTAGGAGCTTCATGTTCGGGATGAGCCTTATGAAAACCTTGGTTTTTCGGTTGAACTACCTAAATTTTCTAGTATGTTACAAATAGAGGGTTTCATCGATTGGTTGAACAAGGTGAAATTGATTGCCATCAGACTCAAGGGATGACCATCGACATGGTGGGAATAAATGTGGCGATCACAAGACAGACAAGGCAAGCCCAAAATAGA
This sequence comes from Boesenbergia rotunda, assembly GCA_024364735.1. Classification (NCBI taxonomy): domain Eukaryota; kingdom Viridiplantae; phylum Streptophyta; class Magnoliopsida; order Zingiberales; family Zingiberaceae; genus Boesenbergia; species Boesenbergia rotunda. Next base: position 826,406 of record JAGFNQ010002251.1, on the reverse strand, counting down.
TGACTGGAAAAGATGAAGAAGAAACTAAGGGGTCACTTTGTACCTTTCGGCTACACCCAAACTCTATTTTAATGACTTGACACGTTGAGATAGGGCATGAGATCAATTAATGAATATATAGATTAGTCCCACTAGCTAACCAACCGAAATGACCTATCTAAGATAAAGGAGCAGACGGTTGCACAATATTTTATTTTGGGGGGGGGGGGGTTCAGTCAACCCTTACAAGATGTCCTTAGCTTTCATTCATTTTTGAGTGTGTCAGAAGCCTACTAGAGCACCCTAGTTGTTGAAAAACAAAAAAAAAAATCAAAAGCTAGTGGTGAGAGGCGATCAAAATAGTTGATCAGTTCACGCTCAGGGTTCCTGTTCCATACCCCAACTGCCTTCCCAGGTTAGCCCTAATGCTTTTATCGCTGCTCTTGTCACGTGTTATCATTGTACCGTATAGGGATACAAGGCTAATTGATGCAGGAAACATGCTCCTGCTAATCAGAAAGGCAAAACTTTTTTGATCGAGGAAGACATGGAAAGGAGACCGAAGCAATTGATGACCCGGTGTATTAGGTGTTTAATTAGGTGATTTATGGTGACGACCAAGGGACATTAGTTATTCGTAAGAGTCTGCTGACTCATAAGGGAGATTTGGAGGAAAATCGGTTAATAACTAATATTTTTCATACTATTTACAAGATTATTATCGACAGCGGCAATGAGAACCTTGTCTCCGTTGAGGGTATCTAGAAATTATAGTGAAGATAGACTGTCATCCTCAACCATACAAGTTATGTTGGCTAAAGAAAGACAGTGAGGTAACAATCTTGGCGGTATGATCATATAATTGTACATGATGGTCGGAAGAATACATATACCCTTCACATCAAGGAAAAAAAGATTGTGTTGGTACTGCGGTGGGAGAGATTGTGTTGGTACCGCAGCAGGAAGCAACCACTCCAATTTCAGCAGACAAAATTTAAAATCTGCTTTCTATGTCTAGGTTTTAGATGAGTTAGAGCATGCCGATGTTGTATATGTTGGGTTGCAATTGTGCAAACAAAGTCTCACATTGAAAATACATAGAAAGGATCATAGACTTATAAGGAAAAGATATCTTCATTGGTATGAGGCCTTATAGGTAGAGATCAAGAGCAAAACTATGATGACTTAGGCCCAAAGTGAACAATATCATATCATTGTGGAAATATCTAAATCCCTTCAGCCCTAACAATTAGTATTAGAGCTAGGTTGCTTTTTAGCATACTAACCATCGAAAGAAGCATGAGTCAAAGTCATGATCTAGATCGAACCATGTGGGTCGAACCTTAAACGTAGTAGGGGAGACCCTGAGTATGTCAAGAGTGACCCGATGCTTGAGGAGAGGCCCTGAGAATGTCAAGAGTAACCCAATGGTCAAGGGGAGACCATGAGCAGGTCAAGAGTGACCTGATGCTCAAGGGGATGCCTGGACCATGAGAATAATGGTGGTCTGTCATTTGAGAGGAGGATTGTTGGGTTGCAATGGTTACAAACAAAGTCTCACATTAAAAACACAAGGAAAAGATCATTGACTTATATGAAAAAGATATCTTCATTGGTATGAGGTCTTTTAGATATAGTCCAAGAGCAAAATCAAGAGGATTTAGGCCTAAAGTGGATAATATCATACCATTGTGGAGATATCTAAATCCCTTCGGTCCTAACAGTCTATGCTTTACTACCACGCCAAAGCGATGTCCAAGCCACAACCACAAAGCTACCAACCGAAGTGTAATGGCTGTTAGCAGCTTTTGATGAGTTGATGCCAGTGGATCTTCCTTCCAGGCTATCACCTATACGAGATGTTCAATATCAGATTGATATTGTTCCAGGGTCAAGTCTTTCTAATCGACCAATATATCTCCTCGATCCTAAGGAAGCTGAGGATTTACAACATCAGGTGATTAAGTTGCTATAAAAGGGTCACACATGTGAGAGTATGAGTCTCTGTGATGTTCCTACCGTACTAGTGCCATAGAAGGATGGCTTATGGTGTATATGCATTGACAACTAAGCCATCAATAAGATTATAGTGAAATACAAGTTTCCAATTCTCCGCATGGACGAAATATTGGATTAACTATCTAGTTCTAAGGTTTTCTCAAAAATTAACCTTAAAAGTGGGAACCACTAGATCAAGATAAGGCCAGGAGATAAATGGAAGACAGCATTCAAGACACAACATGGACTTTGAGTGGATAGTAATGTCTTTTAGTCTGTCTAATGCACCCAATACATTCATGAGATTTATGCATCAGATTTTGCAGCCTTTCATGAGAAAGTTCATGGTGGTTTACTTCAATGGCATTCTCGTTTACAATTCAATATGTGTATCACACTTTGATCACCTTCACAATATTTTTGAAACCCTGAAGATGAAGTACTTGTTTGTCAACGAGAAGAAGTGCTTTTTTTGTACTCTATTAGTAACTTTCCTTGGCTTTATTGTTTCTATTGCATGTAGATCAAGCAAAAATAGACGTAGTCTTGAAGTGGTCTCAGTTGAGGACCATGCACAACATCAGAAGATTCCATGGCTTGGCTTCTTTCTACTGTTGATTCATCAAGAATTTTAGCACTCTGATTGCTTCCATCACCAAGTGTCTCAAAGGATGAGAATTCAAATGGTCTTAAGACGAAGGCTAGCTTTCAACTGGTCAAGTAGAAGATGACCAAGGCACCAGTTCTGGCACTACCTGATTTTGACCAAATGTTCGAGTTCAACTGTGATGTTTTTTTCAGTGAGAAGTTGTCCAGATCCAAGAGAAATTATTCTACCTAAGACTTGGAGTTCTATGACATTGTTCAGTCCTTGAAGCATTAATGTCACTATCAAGTACAAAAGGAATTCATCCTATTTACTGATCAGGAAGCATTGAAGCACATCAATGGTCAACACAAGTTGAGCAGGTGGCTTGCCCAAAGGGTGGAGTGTTTACAGAAGTTTATCTTTATGTTGAGGTACTAAGTTGGAACTTTGAATCGCACGTCATTGATGCCTTAAGTCATCGTTCTTCATTACTCAACACCTTGAGTACCATCATTGCAGGCTTTGAGAATTTTTCAGATATGTACACAACTAACTCATCATTCGGAAGGATACTGTAGGAGGTACATGATGGTCACCGCCATAATTTTATGTTGCATAATGGCTATATGTTTTGTGGATAGTAACTTGCATTCTAGATTACTCTTTGTGACAATAGATCATGATCGAGCTTCAAAGTAAGAGTCACTTCGGGCGTGACAAGATGTTGGCCCTTATCTTTGCAGATTTTTATTGGCCCAAGTTGGCCAATGACATGGCTCACTGTGTAGATCAATGTTCTATATGTCAATGATCTAAGGGGGTTCTTACTAATGCAGGCTTGTACAACCCCTTAACTATTCCTAAAGCTTCTTGGTTTAATGTCAGTATGGATTTCGTTTTAGGATTTTTCTCGTACCCAATGAGCCTCAAATTCAGTTCTTGTTGTGCATGGTTGACAAATTCTCAAAGATGACATATTTCGTAGCATGCAGGAAGACTATGGATGTTGTTCAGATTACCCATCTGTATTTTAAGGAGATCGTACCTTTACATAGGATTCCTCAAACATCACTTCAGACCGTGATACTAAATGCATCAGTAATTTTTAGAAGAGCTTATGGTGAAATTGAGAAAACAAATTGAACTTTAGTAGTACCTACCACTCCAGACTCATGTATAGACCGAGGTAGTGAATCAAAGTTTCAATGAACTTCTAATATTTCTAATAGGTACTAAGTTGAAGTAGTGGGATTTGGCATTACCTCAAGCAGAATTTGCCTACAACAGATCAAGAAACAGGACCACATGATTGAGTGCTTTTGAGATTGTCTATGGGGCAAAACTCATTCTGGGTTCTGGGCTTAGCCCTCGTTCCACGTGTGGGCCAATTTAACCCTAAAGCATATGAGATGACAGAGCATCTTCGGGACATTCATGAGCAGGTGAAACTAGCAATTCTGGATAGCAATACTAAGTACAAAATTCGGGTTGACAGTCATCATCGCTAGATACTTTTTAAGATCAGAGATTTGTTTGGATACTTCAGAAGATCAACGACAATGCATAAATTGCGCTTCTTAGTCATTTGAAGACATCAGATGTCTTCAATGTGAAGCACTTGATTATGTACTCAGTGGATACCGAGTTATTTTCAATTCGAAGAGACAGATGAAGGATGAGCCCAAACCCAACATGGGAAAGAGCCATAACTTTTGATTCGAAACACGAAATCAGGCTTTGTTAGCGGCCACACATGCATATTTCAGAGATCTACGTTTAATACGGGGGAACCCGTAATCTCCAACTTTCAGGCTCCAATTCTACCACTTAGGCCCTCATCTGACCCTTGGAACTTTTTATTAATATTTTTAGTAATGTTTGTTTTTATGGTATTCAGGATATTTTTGATATTCACGATAGTTATGAATCATAATTAGTCTATAATTGGTCCTGTTTATTTTATTTCAATCTCTATCAAGATATTTTCTTTTCTGAAATGATCTTTTTTATTTTTCTACGAGATTGAAATTAAGGTGCATATTTAAAGATCTCTTTCCTTTTTTCATTTAGGGTCTAGTATGTATAAATATATGTCTGACTATATATGGAATTAATTCTCTTGATACTAAAGTTTTCTAATTTTGACGATTTCTCTTCATGCTCTCTTCAATTCCACCTTCTCGTTAATGTCTGTAAGGTAATCGCTTTCCTATTCGGCATTATATACGCTCATAAGAACATTTTTTTTTAGAGGAAACCAATTTTAAACTAAAGAACTAGATAATATATATGAAGATCTTTGTCAATTTGGTGGCGTGGGGGCATCTTTACTATTTTTTCAAATTAATTTCAGTAAATTAGTTAACATTAAGGAAATTTGGTATGAGGTATAAAAATAAAGGTTTAATATTTTAAAATTTAAGAGTAATTATTTATTAGATAAATTTTAAACAAATTAGGATTATTTACTAAGATTAAAAATAGATCAATTATATCAAAACAAAAGGGCAGGGATAATATCAGAAAATGTGAAGAAAAAAAATGAAAATTCTATTTTATTTACTAAATAGAGTACCTAATAAGGCATAGAGTTATCAATTTGGATTAGGTCTATCGGATTAATCTGCCCTATCAAATAATTTAAGCGGGTTGAGTTGAAATTTTATCAACTAATTTTAAGACGAATTCAGGTGAGCTCAAGCGGCTCAGCCTATGGTAAGCTTGGATTGGCCCGCGGGTTGAGTTTTTTTTCCCAAACTTTATAACTAAAATGGAAAACTCAATGGACTCGGAGACTTAACCCACCTAAAGTGTTCGATAACTCATTGAATGGTCCCAATCACTTAATGTAATCATTCATTTTTACTACAAACTACATGGCAGATGTAGCATACTGCATCTTTGAGCGAAAGAGGAGCCTAAAAATCTAGAACAATTCGGATCTCGCTTGCTCATCAAACAACTCACAAAAATAATAAACAATAATAGAAATATTCATATGCTTATGTTCTTTTTCTAGTTTAGGAGGCATCTAAGCTAGCGTGATGCAACTTGTGTTGGGACCGGGTGCATGCCGACGCGGACATGTATTGTAACTGTTACATAATTACATGCAGCGGAAACAAAAGTATGAATAATTTCCTAAATTATTCTAACACTTATCCTAAGCATGCAATGTGTTCACATAATCGTAATATAAAATTTTTGCAGAAATGGAAATTACTCTACGAATTACCTTGCGTAACTTGGAAGAAGGGACGAGATCCAACCGTTAGCGTCCCTTGAAAGCTCCGCCTCTATTCGTATCCACGCCGAATATCGTCGGGATGACTTCGCTAAGCCACGAGTTTCATGTTCATGAGAACTACTAGATTCTCCGTGAACACGACGAAAACCGAGAGAGTAATCAAATCGAAAGACTCACCACCAAGGTTGGCCGAAGAGGAAGATCGTCGCAAGGAAGAACTTCGTCGCCTTGATGCTTCTTCTTGTGCTCACGGCAAGAAGAAAGAAGGAAGGAAGGCCTATGGCCGGCCAAGAGAGAGGGAGAGAAGAAGAGGAGAGAGCCCAAGCAATTCTTGGATCGATCATCTTCCATGGAACCCCTTGGGTCCTTTATATAGGGAGAGGTTTCTTAATACCCAAGCAAACCTCTCCTTGATTATGGAATAATTTCTCAATCAATCCATAATCAAGGCTCTCATGATCAAGCTTCTTCTTCTTGATTATGGAATAATTTCTCAATCAATCAATAATCAAGGCTCTCTTTCTTTTGGAATGATTATATAAAATTTATAAAACAAACCAACCATTGGTTCATTATATAAAAATTTATAAAACAAACTAACCATTGGTTCATTATAAAAATTTATATATATAAAATTTATATAACCTTTTATAAAATAAACCAACCTTTGGTCTATTTTATAAAATAAACCAAAATAGCCTTATCCTCTTATAGTGGTGGTCGGCCATGACAAGAAGAGAGGAGACCCCCTTTTTGGCCGGCCCATCTAACCCCAATTGGATCAAATCCCTTAATGAATTAAACTTATTTAATTCACCCATTAAGTCTTTAAAAGACTTAGCCATTCTATGCTTCCGATGCGTCTGAAATAAATTCAGTTTTGACTATTGTTTGGACTTACCAAAAATAGTCTATCTCGATTGGAGAATCCAATTCTCAACTTGTTTTAAATCCTTCGAATTACTCGTTATGCGTGTGACCAAATAGACTTTCAATTTATGTTGGTCGTCCATAATTAACTAATTAATTATAGAACGATCATGAGTGGCACCTAGTAGTACATCATGATCCCCAATTAATTGAAAGATCAACGGTTGATCTCAGAAATGATTCTGAAACCCTTCAGTAGCTATAATGAATCGTGCCACATTCCCTTCACCATCTTATACCCTCTTGGTTCAGGACATGGTCTATGTGTGTCAGTCCCCACTAGGGTGACTACGTCACACCTAGCCCAAGTAACGTTTCCTCGTCCTATGGATTCTAATTACTCTCATGTATTTAAGAGATTCATACTCTGAACATGTCATGCTCTAGCCAGAGGCTTCGAGTAACAATCCGACGATAGGCCTTGGGTATACATCTCCTCGTAAGGAGTGGTGAATCCTTTGTAGGCTGTTCAAACATCTTCGGGCACTTCGGCTTATACCCAATCATCCTGGGCCCACACCTCCTTGGAGATGCTTGCTTAAGATGTCAAAGTATAAGTCTCCATGACCAAGATGACTTGAACACCACAAGTCAAAGGAAAATCGCACTTAAGCTGCAGTAAGAACTTCACTAACTTATCTATATGTAGACAACCATATGAAGTTTTACAGCTAGTCACTCCAATGAACTAGTTCCCTTAACTAGCATTCATGTTTATCTCCGGACATCTCCATGTCACCAGCCAGTAAGAATCAGCTGATTAGAGAATAACCCATGCTAGTCTCAACAGAATTGATAGTGTCCGTATTTATCAATTCATTGACTAGGGACAATTTCAATACTCACAATTGCACATGTAGAGATAATCACTAGTTGTGAATTAATCACAAATTCTCTCATGCTATGAATTGTATTGCGGACATTCAGTAAATGAGCTTAAGATCTTAATCAAATAATCATGTATACTCAAATAGTGAATATTCATGTATTAAAAAAAATAAATGATTACAATCATAAGGCGATTGCCTTAGGATACTTCTCTCATGTTACTAACAACTTGCAATATCACAATCTGTTATATGCTTTTGATGGGTTAATCTTTGGTCATTAGTAGCATCTCGGGCAGATTAAGGGAAGAGGCTCTTCAAGGATATATACAATCTTCTCAACCTTGAGAAAAATTCTCAAGTTTTAAAGTCAATCCAAGAAGGTCTACATAATCAATTTGTTTGTGTCTAAAATTGAGTACAAATTCATAGAAGTTATGTTTATTTTATTAATTTAGAAATAGAAAATTGAGCATATATGAGAAATTGAAAAATGGCATACAAACAATGTTCGGACCTTACCGTTTTCTAGAGGGGGGAGGGGTGAATAGCAATTTTGATTTTTCGTTTTCCTATAATGTTAGCGTGCGCAAGCGGAAATACTAAACATGAAAACAAACAATCGCTAACATGTTACCGTTTACGTGGTTCAGAGATGACGCTCCTACTCCACGACTATCTGTAAGGTGGGTGATAAGTATCATTTTATTGATTGTTTTAGTTGCTAAAATCCAAGTTTGACCCATATTTTACTTGCTTAATTGTGAATTTACCCTAGGTTCTAGGACTTATCTTTATTTTGGACTTAATTGCAAATCTTTACATATTTGGATTATTTAGCCACTAAATTTTTGATCTATTTTTGTAGGCATGATAGGATCATGGACCTAGGGCATACTGGGTCAAACTTGAGTCAGAAGTGGACCCGGATCGAGTTATCAAGCTTCGGATTATCTGGGCCGTCCGATTCAAAAGCGACTAGATCTGAGCCATCTGGGACCATCTGAGGCAATCTGAGCTAGGGTTAGGGCTGATCAAGTACTAAGATCAAGATCTGAGACTTTCATCCCAATCAGAGATCATCCAACCGTTGGATCAAGATCAGAGGGTTCTAGACTGTCCATTCAAAGATTAGGTTGATCTGGACCATCCGTTGCAAATCTGGAGGATCCGACCTACCACGAGACAGATCCTGACCCTTGATCAACATCATCAAAGTTTGGTTCAGATCGGATGAAGATCAGCCGTTGGATTTTCTCAAATCAATCTGAGTCGTCCGTTGTCAAGTACTTAATCAAAAATTTGCCACAGCTTCTCCTTGTTGTGTCTTCGCCGCAAGCATTTGTGTTCTTCGTTAGTTCTTCATTTTCTTCAGTTTTTCTTCAATCCGAGGCGCGACCACCTCAACCTAGACCTTGGATCAAGATCTGAATCATTGGGGGATAGTTTCTTTGGAGAATTGAAGCTCAAATTGTGCCAGAACAGAGCTGTTTGAGGGTTTCGGTAGCTCTGCGATTCAATCACTTGGATCTCATCCGCGAGCCATTTTCGATCATCGGAGCCGTCTGTAGGGGTTCTCAGGTGAGCTCAGATGATCCTCAAATCATCATCGCAATCCCAGCCATTGAGATTGAGGAGATTGGATTGAGTTTCCCCAGCCAAGTGCAAAGTGAGCTGAACTGATCGATTGAAGCTGTTCCCAGTGATTTGCGGAGCTGAAGGGGTTCTTGGCTTGCCCTTGCGTGACGAACAAGGAGGTTTTGAGCTCGGGAAGGGTTGAGGATTAGTTTCAATTAGTTAATTTTCAGTTCTTTTGCTGTAATTTTGATTTCTGCACATTAAGACAGTTTCTGAATTTCGTATCAACTGTTTAGTTTAATATTCTGAAATGTTTTTGCTTCAATTAGTTTTCAATTCTGCAATGGTAGAAGATAGACTACTTGTTAGTGATTAGTTGCACTTCAATTGCTTGCGTGCCATTTTTATTGCTTGTGTATCAGTTTATGCTGTGTTTTCTTTTCCTGCGTATCAGTAAATTTCAGTAAGTGTTAGTTTAGCTTTTCTGAATTTGTGTCAAGTAATGATTAGCCCCTTTTAAGCTTGTCTGAATTGTAGATTAGTGCATTGATTTCAACTTGTTGGTTTGCTAGTTCGGCATTTAATCTAGTGCTGCAATGCTGCATCAGACTCTGCATCTACATCCATCCTACATCAGTTTCTGCAAATTCGGCAGTTCAGTTCAGCTGTGTTTCAGACTTCAGTTCCTGCATTTGCATCAATTGAAGTTGAGCTCTTAGGAATCTTATGTGGACAGTAGCTTGGAGAAATTGATTTCAGTTGTTTGTTTGGATTTAGCATCCCAATCAGTTTCTGAACTGTGCAAGTTTTCCTGCATTTTTGCATTTCTGCACATAGTCTTTGCAGGTTCACTTCAGGTTTAGATTTATATCTGAGTTGATCCATTGTTGGACTGAATTTCTTCCCTCCTTTCCGCGAATTTCTTCAATAAAAGCTTTGTTTTCCAAACTGATTTGGTCAGTCTAATTTCCTGAATTGCTAGTATCATCTTGGCACATAGTTTTCTACTATTTTCTCTCTTGTGTATTAAGTGTGGTTTTTCCACTGCCTGAATTGCTAGATTTCTGCAAGTGTATCAAGCTCAGCCTCCACACTGATTTGTATCCAGATTAAACACATCTTGTAGTGTACTTTTGTGCTTGAATTAGCTTCCATCGCATCCAATCAAGTTATGAACTGCAAATCTCCTTTGCAGCATTTTCAGCTTGCATTTCTGCACTTGATGTCAAGTGAAGTGTGGCACTGATTTCATATCAGTTTGTTCATGGATTGTTTAACATTAGATTGTTTCGAGTGGACAATCCAGAAGCCATTCTCTGCAGTAAATATTAGCTTTTGGCACATCAGCTCCTTCCTCTTTTTAGCAAGTTTACTTCATTTCTGAAATTCTGCATGTTGTATCAAGTTAGTTTCAGCAGTGAAGTGTATCAAGTTAAACATACCCTTATGTGTGCTATTGAGCTTGAAAACAGATTGCTTTAAATCCAACTTGAATCTGAATTCCAAGTTTAAATTCTGCATATCAGTTTTAGTTGAATGCATTTCGTATCAAGTGAGTTTCGGTAATGACTTTGTATCAATTTGTATATAGAATGCTCAACCCTTGGTTGTTTGGAATTGCAACCCTGTCAGCATAAGGATCAATTTGATATCAGCTTGATTTCCCGAATTTTCCAAGTTGCATTAGTTGATTTAATTGTCCATTGGTTGAGTTATTAATGGCTATCACCTTGTTTAGTTCATGAGTTAAGTTTCTTTAATTTTCATTTCGATTTCATTTCCGATTGCAACCCAAAACCCAAATATTTATTTGAAACCCAAAAACATCAACGACACTTAAATACAAGCGCGAATCACACAACATCAACTAGCCCTAGGAAAAATACGACATGTGGCCCCTTTACTACGTTTTCATACTTTGATTGCAAAAAGGGTTTCCAGCTTTTATACATCTAAATTTTGAGACCCACACATTTCGTGACACCTAATCTGAGTCCATCAGTGGGCGATCCCGATCCGTCGGTGGATGACTCCCCGGATGACCTCCGGCTAGCTCGGGTAGCTCCTTGTGGGTGGAGAAACCTCGCCACAACCCAGACAACACTTCTGAGCAACAAACACTACTAATGAGCTCTAACTAAGCTCATTTCGTCAAAACCTCTCAGCTGACACGAAGCTCTCTTAAATATAGTCTAAGGCTGAACTAGCCGCTGCCAGTCGACTGAACCCACCGCAACAACCAACCAACAGTTAACTCAATGGCTAGATTTTTTACCTGATCAGTCGACTGGTCTCAGACCAGCCGACTGATCTTTCTGTGAGTTCGAGTTCCCTGTTGGTAGTCGACTGATCCATCCCCAGTCGACTGCCCAACTTACATATTCACTCTCCCTCACTCCGAAGACCCTCCTTCACGTATGCCTTCAAGTCCACTCCCTTGGCTCGCCCCTTGAAGTCCTCTTCCACCGGCTGTCGACCCTCAAATGTGCACGCAAGCCCTTGGCTTGCCTCCATGCCATCCTTCACGTATGCCCTTTGAAGTCCACTTCCCCCAGCTTGCCCTTGGAGTCCTATTCCCTCGGCTCTCGTCCATCGAATGCGTACTCCATGTGTGACTCACCAAGTCCAATAAACTCAATCACACATATCAAACCACAAAGGTAAACCAAACTTAAACCCTTTGCCCAAACATCAAAATACATGGTCACTCCGGACCATAGATTACCCCAACAATATCTCTCTTTTTGATGTTTGGCAATACGTTTAAGTTAGGGAAAACAAATAGTAAATATGCATGGATCCTATCACAAGACATCCCTACACCTAACCTCCTCACGAGTTTTGGACTTTTACCAAAACCGGGCTTTTTAAAACATTTCCAAGGCTCCCCCTATATTAGACTTACAAAGGCTTTTTAAGAACCTCTCTAAGGTCCCCCTTACGCCACCAAATGAGCAACAATGCTCCCCCTTTATCTAAGCTCCCCCTAGACCTAGGATTTCATGCAAAAGCGTGTTTGGTTTCCCAGTTAAACCTAACACTTCGCTCCCTTTGCCACACATCAAAAAAACTCCAACAATTTCCCTCTTATTGGATCTTTTAACCCCGAATGATCATAAACACAGTGTACTAACCCCCCATAAGATTACACACTTATTTTATATCATTTGGACACCCTTTGACTGCTGAAACAACAAAATCAGCCTTTACCAATCGACTTCCCTCTGTTCCAGTCGACTGGCACCCTGAAACTCTCTTTTTCAGCATTCTGAACCCAATTTTAGAAATGCGCCAGAAATTTTACAAATCTCCAAAAATTCTCAAATTTTGTGAAGAGGTTTGTGGTACCCATATCTACTTGGGAAAAATATATCCAACCATGTATCTATCACCAATCTCAAAATTGACACAAAACTCAAAACTAGCTTAATGATTTAATTGAATCTTGACCTAAAGTCCTAGTTTTGACCTCTTCTTGATGTTTCTGCCCATACCAAGCCACAATGCATCCCTAACATTTGTTTATATGGCATTTACACATTAAAAATCACCTTTCATGCAATATGACCCCAATGTCATATTTCCATGCATGAAACTCAAATCCAACGTGCCAAAACCCTAGGATCGAGACTCAAATCCATCTCCACATCCCTTGGCACACTCCTTGACCCATCTAAACTTCCGAGAGAAATCCGCCCAGGATCCATAGACCATTGGTCCCAACTTAGCTCCTAGAGCTCCCCCTTAAGCTCCTAGCCTTAGCCACCTCCCTAGGCGACTCATTCACAACCACAAGGCCACACCGGTGTACCTCCGGTGACTCTTGACCTACAAACTTAACATTCTTAACTTTGGACCCCTTGTCCTTAGTCAATACCTTTTTCTTGCCTTTTAATGGCATCCCCTTGCCATTCTTGGATTTTTCTTCCTTGCCATAATTATATGCTACCCTAACATATTTCTTTTTATTGGCATTGGAGACCATAGATCGGTATCCTAGACCCGATCTATCATTGTTGGATTTTAGACCACCCAACATCATATCTAAACCCTTAGATTCAATAGTGAATCTATCTAGGGGTTTCTCCATTTCTTCAAGTCTTGCCCTTAAGACTTGGTTTTCCATCTCTAGGTTCCCCACTCTAGAACCAACATGTCCTCCTTGGACATTCCTAGACTTACCCACCTTCCTAAGCATATGTCTCCCCTTCTTGGGATTTATACCTTGATCATTAGGTCCAAAGGTCTTGGATTTATCATGATGCATGATTTTCCTACAGTTTTGATCTATAATATTACCCCTATTTCTATCATTATACCTAAATCCATGATTATTCTTAACAAGCATATAAGAATTTGAACTTGGATTTAATTTTAAACAAGGAATTACCTTTCCTTTTACCTTTGAAGCTCCCCCTTGATTTGAGCTCCTCTTCTTTTCCAACTTCTTCAAGTACGCAAATTTCTTGATTTCTCCTTTCCTTGGGCACTTGGTGTGGTTGTGTCCACTCTCACCACATGTGAAGCAAATTATATGCTTTTTATCCTTCTTTGCTCCATCCCTACAACTCATGTTAGTTTTCAAATTATTTGAATTGAGTTTAGGAGTTACCTCCTTTTTCTTACCCAATGGACACTTGTCCTTGTATTGTCCCTTTTGATTGCTCCCAAAGCAAATTATGTGCTCCTTTGACATTGCTTTGGTGGAGGTGGAAGCTTCTTCTTGCTCCGGTATTGAGGATGGTCTCTCCTCCCCCTCAATCCTTGACATGGAGACTTCTTCTATTTCTTCCTCACTTGAAGATGTGGACGATTCAACTTTCTCCTCCTCTTCGGATGTTGAACTTGACTCAACTTCCGATTGGTCCTTCTCTTTTTCTTGGACCAATGACTCCTTTTCCTTGGACTCTTCTTCACCTTGTCCTTGTGTCGAATTTTTATGTAGAGCTATCACCTTTCTCCATAGCTCATATGCATTCTTGTTGTTGGGGCCGGGTGCATGTTGACATGGATGCGGGTTCGTAATTTTAAAATTAATTACGTGCAGCGGAAGATTTAGCATAAATAATTTCTCAAATTATTTAACCACACATCTAAGCATGCAACCTTATGTTGTGTAGACATGATCATATATTTAAAATTTTGCAGGATCATAAACTAATTTACTTGTTACCTCGCGTAACTTGAAGAAAGGGACGAGATTCAACCGTAAGCGTCCCTTGGAAGCTCCGCCTCTATTCGCGTCCACGCCGAGTTTTCTTCGGGATGACTTCGCAAAGCCACGAGTTTCGTGTTCTCAAGAACTACTAGATTCTCCGAGAACATGACAAGAAACCAAGAGAGAAGTAATCATATCGGAAAAACTCACCACCAAGGTTTGCCGGAATCACAATTCCGGCGAGGAGGAGGAAGATGACTTGTGCCCAATCCCAAGGTGATGATGGCCGGAGAGGAAGATCGTCCCAACGGAAGAACTTCGTCGCCTCGGTGCTTCTTCTTGTGCTCACAGCAAGAAGAAGGGAGAAGAAGGGAGAGGCCGACCAAGAGAAAGGAGGGAGGAGAGGGAGAGAGCCCAAGCAAGAATACTTTGATTATTTCGAATTATTTCCAAGCCTTGCCTTGGGTCCTTTATATAGTGGCCTCTCAACTGCCAAGTCTCTTTTTTCTTATGGAATAAATTTTCATAAGAAATTTATCATATAAATTTTCTATGACTTATTCCATTATGCCAAGTCTTAATTTTATATCATGGTTAAAATCATATTTTAATTCATGATAAAAATCAACCAAGTCTTTTTTTTTCTTATGGAATAAATTTTCATAAGAAATTTATCATATAAATTTCTTTATCATGGTAAATCAATCTATGATTGATTTTATAAAATAAAATAAACTAATCCATGGTTCATTTTAATTTTCATGAAAAATAAATTTCTTTATATAAATTTCTTAAATAAATTTCTTTATCATGGTAAATCAATCCATGATTGATTTTAAAAAATAAAATAAACCAATCCATGGTTTATTTTAATTTCCATGAAAAATAAATTTTATATAAATTTCTTTATATAAATTTTTTTATCATGGTAAATCAATCCATGATTGATTTTATAAAATAAAATAAACCAATCCATGGTTCATTTTAATTTCCATGAAAAATAAACCAAACCTTGATTTATATAAAAAATTTATATCATCCATAATTTTATAAAACAAACCACACTTGATTTATTTTATAATTTGAACTAAACAATTTGGTTCCCTCCCTTTGTTGTGGCTGGCCAAGCAAAGAGGGTGGGGACCCTCTTTGGCCGGCCTATCCAGGCCACGCCCCAATGAATTAAACTCATTTAATTCATCTATTAAGTCTTCAAAAGACTTAGCCATTTTACGCTTCCGATGCGTCTCTGAAAAATTCAGATTCGACTTATCGTTTGGCTCAACCAAACCTAATCTCTCTTGATTGGAAAATCTAATTTTCAACTCGTAGTGCGTGTGACTAAATAGGCTTTCGATTTATGTTGGTCGTCTATAATTAACCAATTATAGAACGATCATAAGTGGCACCTAGTAGTACATCATGATCCCCAATTAATCGAAAGATCAACGGTTGACCTCATAAACAATTCTGAAACCCTTCAGCAGTTATAATGAATCGTGCCCCATTCCCTTCACCATCTTATACCCACTTGGTTCAGGACATGGTCTATGTGTGTCAGTCCCCACTAGGCTGACTACGTCACACCTAACCAAGTAATGTTTTCTCGTCCCACGGATTCTAATTACTCTCATGTATCTAAGAGATTCATACTCTGAACATGTCATGCTCTGGCCAGAGGCTTCGAGTAACAATCCGACGATAGGCCTTGGGTATACATCTCCTCGCAAGGAGTGGTGAATCCTTTGTAGGCTGTTCAAACATCTTCGGGCACTCCGGCTTATACCCAATCATCCTGGGTCCACACCTCCTTGGAGGTGCTTGCTTAAGATGTCAAAGGATAAGTCTCCATGACCAAGATGACTTGAACACTGCAAGTCAAAGGAACATCGTACTTAAGCTGCAGTAAGAACTTCACTGACATATCTATATGTAGACTACCATATGAAGTTTTACAGCCAGTCACTCCAATGAACTAGTCCCCTTAACTAGCATTCATGTTTATCTCCGGACATCCCAATGTCACCAGCCAGTGAGAATCAGCTGATTAGAGAATAACCCATGCTAATCTCAACAGAATTGATAGTGTCCGTTTTTATCAATTCATCGACTAGGGACAATTTCAATACTTCACAATTGCACATGTAGAGATAATCACTAGTTGTGAATTCATCACAAATTCTCTCATGCTGTGAATTGTATTGCGGACATTCAGTAAATGAGTTTAAGATCTCAATCAAATACATAAACATGTATACTCAAATAGTCAATATTTATTTATTAAAATAAATGATTACAATCATAAGACGATTGCCTTAGGACACTTTTCTCATATCACTAACACTTGTATTCCCCTATATTTGATACAATATATGAAGGTAATAAATATAATACAATTCTAGTTACCTCCTTATCTGTCTCCGCTTCTTCCGTTTGATTCTTGGTCCAATACCTAGGTCGAAGGCGTTTTCCCTTCTTGTCCGTTGGAGCTTCGAATGACACTTCCAATGCGGTCCAATGATCCCAATCCAATTAAAACCACGTCTCTAACCGCTTCCTCCAATAATCGAAATCATCTCGGTTGTATGAAGGTGGAATTCGAATATCCCATCCTAGTGGACCTTCCGACTCCATCTTTCTCTAGCACCTTTTGCTCTCCCGGAGATTAGTCCGTAGACGAGCGACCTCGGCTCTGATACCACTTGTTAGGACCTTACTGTTTACTAGAGGGGGGGTGAATAGCAATTTCGATCTTTCGTTTTCCTTCAATGTTAGCGTGCGCAAGTGGAAATACTAAACATGAAAACAAACAATCGCTAACACGTTACCGTTTATGTGGTTCGGAGATGACGCTCCTACTCCATGGTTGCCCGTAAGATGGACAATCCTGATCCGTCGATGGATGACTCCCCGGATGACCTCCGGCTAGCTCGTGTAGCTCCTTGTGGGTGGAGAAACCTCGCCACGACCTGGACAACACTTCTGAGCAACAAAGACTACTACTGAGCTCTAACCAAGCTCATTTCGTCAAAACCTCTTAGCCAACATGAAACTCTCTTAAATAGAGCCTAAGGCTGAACTAGCCACTGCCAGTCGACTGCTCCCAGTGTAGTCGACTGATCCCACTGCAACAGCCAACCAACGGCTAACTCAACGGCTAGATTTTTGACCTGATCAGTCGACTGGTCCCAGACTAGTCGACTGATCTTTCTGTGAGTTCGAGTTCCCTGCTGGCAGTCGACTGCCCAGCTTATATATTCACTCTCCCTCACTCCGAAGACCCTCCTTCACGTATGCCTTCAAGTCCACTCCCTTGGCTCGCCCCTTGAAATCCTCTTCCACCAGCTGTCATCCCTCAGATGCGCACGCAAGCCCTCGGCTTGCTTCCATGCCATCCTTCATGTATGCCCTTTGAAGTCCACTTCCCCCAAGTTTCCCTTGGAGTCCTCTTCCCTCGGCTCTCATCCCTCGGATGTGTACTCCATGTGTGACTCACCAAGTCCTGCAAACTCAATCATACATATCAAACCACAAAGGTAAACCTAACTTAAACTCTTTGCCCAAACATCAAAACACATGGTCACTCCGGACCATAGATTGCCCCAACAAACAATTCACATTCATAAAAGGAATCCCACTTGCTTATATAAATTCAAAGTCCTTACCTTGAATTTGGGAGATATATAGTGGGTTGATATCCACTATAGATAATAATAATCTAAGAGTGAGTCCAACAAGTCATTCTTATTTTCTAGTGGTAGGTATCAAAATATATCAATTATATATCACAAATATATCACTATCACTTTATGTTATCAACAAGACCTGATATTTGGCAGTAACAATATACTAAGGTATAGTCAAAATGATCATGAGTTAAGCCAAACCGAACCTGATGTTTGGTAGGATAAACCCAGGTTTGATCAGTTCGACAAAGGGTTAAGCCAAACAGGATCTGATATTTGGTAGAGTGAATAGAACCCAGGTTGGTCAGTTTTACCAAGGGATAAGTAAAACATGACTTGATATTTGGCAAAGAGACTAAACTCATATCTAGTCAAATAGACTGAAGGACTGGGCCAAATAGAACTTGATGTTTGGCAGAGATAAGTCAAGTCAGGATTAAAATGACTAGCAAAGAAGTCATTATGAAGGAAGAAATCCTAGTGAGTGAAGCTAGTTGGAGGAAATCCTAATGAGTGAAGCTAAGTTGAAGAAATCCTGGTGAGTGAAGCTGGGTCCTAGTGAGTGAAGCTAGGTGGAAGAAAACCTAGTGAGTGAAACTAGGTGGAAGAAATCCTGGTGAGTGAAGCTGCATCCTATTGAGTGAAGCTAGGTGGACGAAGTCCTGGTGAGTGAAGCTGGGCAAGAAGTCTTGACCTGCAGGGTTGAGCACAAAGTCCTGGTCGGAGATCGGGAAATGGAGTCTTTGCCATGCGAGGACTATGGACAGAAGTAGAGATGGGTCGAAGATCGGACGTCTCGAGATCCGCGAGTCTTGGAGGTTGAGCACGAAGTCTTGGTTCGGGGGACCGAGCAAAAGACTTAGTCAAGCGGGGATCACGAACAGAAGTAGAGACGGGTCAAGGTCGGACGTCTTGAGATCTGGATTCTCGAAGGCTGAGCAAATGTCCAACCGGAGGTCCCAGTTGGCAAAAATCAACTTTTGTAGGGTGGAGTAGGAGAGGACGCATTCCCCAGGAAAATGAATAGTAGGCGTCGGTTCGGCCTAGGATTCCAGTTGAAATCCAAAGTCAAAACCAATCAATTAAGGCTTAAGATTATTTATTTTGTTGTGTGTTTTATTGTCTTGCAGGTACCTAGAGTTGGAGGCAAGATAGGAGAGTACAACACAAAACAAATAAGGACCTGGGAAAAGGGGTTCCCAGGCGCCTAAGGCTTATCAGGCGCCTGAGTGATACTAGGCACCTGAGAAGCTAATGTTATCCTTACATCGAGTTCGCTACTACAGATCAGTTTTGACCACATGTGAGGCGCCCCAGAAGCTTATCAGGTGCCCGAGAACCTAGTATAAAAAGGGGTTTGACCCCTCACTTTAGCACATCAAGTTTCACATCTGTTTAAGCATTCGGTGCGAAGCAAAAGAGCTAAGGCGAAGCTCTGCGACCAAAGAGGCTCCACAAGAAAGTGCGCTGCACTTCGAACTTTCGGATTGGTCGGATCTTCATTTCTGTTGGTTTGTTTTTGTTTACAAGTTATCTTTCAGTTTATCATTTTGTACTTGTAAATCATATTGTAAGACGGGTTTTCTCCGCCTCCGAAAATTCCGGAAAGGAGACCACTAGTAGACTCACACTAAGTACATAAGCCTTGGACGTACTGACCCTGGGCGGTTGGGAACCAAGTAAATAAATCCTGCGTGTCTGCTATATTTGTCTTTCACATTTATTGTTCCGCTGTGATACTAACGATATGATTACAAAGTTAAATGAACAAAAGACGAAACGAAGCAGGAGTCGATATTCACCCCCCCTCTATCGACGCCACCGATCCTACAAAAAAACTCTTTATGGCCTTAAACAATCTCCTCGAGCTTGGTTTCTCTATTGTTATTGGATCTCTTGGCTTTCTTCCTAATCAGCATGATTCTGCTCTTTTTGTACGTTGTACTTCGTCAGGTCGCACGTTACTCTCGCTTTATGTTGATGACATGATTATTATAGGGGATGATATAAGTGAAATAGAAGAATTGAAACTACATTAGGCTCGTGAGTTTGAAATGAAAGATTTGGGTCTTTTGCGTTATTTTTGAGACTTGAAGTAGCTTATTCTCCTCGTAGTTATTTCTCTCACAATCCAAATATATTGGTGACATTCTAGAGCAAGTTCATCTATCTGACACTCGCATTGTGGATACTCCGTTTGAGACTAATGCTCGGTACTCTTTGACTAATGGTGTTCTCTTACCAGATCCTTCTTTATATCGCACTTTAGTTGGTAGTACGTATAACCATCACTAGACCTGATATTACTTATGTTGTACACATTGTCAACCAATTTGTTACTTCTCCCACTTCAGTACATTGGGGAGTTGTGCTCCGCATCCTTCATTATCTTCGAGGTACTCAGTTTCATAGTTTTCTTTATCCTTGCCACTTCTACATTAGAATTGCATGCCTATTCAGATGCAGATTGGGGTGGTGATTCTACAGATCGTAAGTCTACCACAAGATTTTATATTTTCTTGGGAGATTCTCTTATATCTTGGAAGAGTAAAAAAATAAAATATTGTCTCTCGTTCTTCTGCCAAAGCAGAATATTGTGCTATAGCCTCTACTACTACTGAAATTGTTTGGTTACGTTGGTTACTTACTGATATGGTTGTTTTTCTCTCGAACCCTACTTCTATGCATTGTGACAATTCTAGTGTCATTCAAATTGCTCACAATTTTTTTTATGAACGTACTAAGCATATCGAGATTGATTGTCATTTTACTCGACATCACTATCAGAATGACACCATCATTTTGTCATTTATCTCATCTTCCATGCAAATTGCAGACTTGCTCACCAAGGCGCATTTCACTACACATTTTCAGTTTCTAGTTAACAAACTCTCAATGTTTTTTTGATAAAGCATCGTGAGTTTGAGAGGGGATATTAATATATAATAAAAAATTATTTATAGAAGGATAGAATTTGTCTAGGGTAGAATTAGTCTTTTAAATTTGTCTATATATATCTCCTTTTTATATGTAAATCCTAAGTTTTATAAATACAATTATATAGCCGTTGTTTATTTTCTTCTTTCTCTTGTCTCTCTCCTTCTCTTTGCATCCATTTTAGATTATATTTGTATTATTTTCATCACTAACTAGTAAATTATTAGGAAGTATTTCAATTCTATAAATTTTCAATACAATCCTTAATTAAAATAGCAATTCGAAACAGTGAATAATGTTAATGGAACAATAATATAATATTGTGTTAATCTATTTATGATTTTTTTAAAAAAATAAATAAAATTGGCTAATTATGTTAAAAACTGAATTAACTGATATTTTATCGGTTTGATTATTTCAATTTTTACGTAATTTTAGTTCAGTTCGATTTGTTTTGGAAGAAATCGATTTATTTGATTTCAATCTATTCGGTTCGGTTTTAATTAAATATTCAACCCAATTCATGGCATGAAATAAATATGACATGATATAAATATGAGATGAAATAAACAAAGTATGGTATAAATATGTAAAATAATCATGTCAGAATATAAATTTGACATGAACATCATATAATTGTCTCACTTTTACAAATTTCCATGATTTGATTTTCAAAACCCTAAAATTATTTAATTGAATTAGTAAATAATTTCAATAATTCCAAAATTAAGATTTAAGAATAATTTCTAAATTTGGAAATTTCTAATTGGATTAGTAAATCATTTCTTAAATAAAATAGGAAATAAGTTCAATGTTAGAATCTCCTAATAAATTAGGGAATAATTTTCATAATTAAATTTTTTTAACAAATTAGAAAATAATTTTCATATTTTCATAATTACTTGGGAGGTAAGTCATAATCCAATCCCAATCTCTTATTAAGTCCTCATCATATGTATTTGCTTAATTCATCTACAAAAAATTGTGATCTATAACTAAACTCATGTCTCATAAGTAGGCTCGTTTTGTGATCTATAACTAAACTCATGTCTCATAAGTAGGCTCAACTTGCCTACAAGAAGCATTGCCATTAGCTATTCTATCATAACAAATACTTTCCATATTTGTTATTTGTTTGGTTTTTTTTAAGAATCTTATTTTCAATTTACTCTTAAATTTTTAAGATTCACTCGTAGTACATATGATCTAATAAGTTTTCGATTATATTAATCATTCATAATTAATAATTAATTATAAATCAATCATGAGTAAAATTTAGTAATATCTCATGCTCCTCAATTGATAAAAAAACTCAATAAATTTCAAAATATTTTCTGAGCCTTTCTATAATTATTAGTGCATCTATTTTTTAATTTCACTCATCTAATACTATTTGGTTAAGAATATAGTCTATCTGTCAATCTTTATTAGAGTGACTATTCATATCTAATCCGAATAGTAATTTCTTACCGTATGGATTCAAATTATTTGAAAATCGAATTTCTTTGTCACAATCTTTGAGGACTTATTGTATAGAAGTCGAAGTCGAAGTCGAAGTCCAAGTGGAAGATTTTCACTAGAATGAATCAAATGACATCTGATAGGGATGAATATCTCGATGTAGATACGTGGTATAGAAAAGCTACGTAGTAGAGCTCACCGAACCAGTGCCCTAGGTCAGGCCAGGGATCAGGCTCCCGAGATTATCTCAGGAGAACTAAAGAAAGCCCCCGAGGTCAGACCAGGAATCGGACCCCCAAGACTATCTCGGGAGAACGGAAGAAGGCTCCGAGGTCAGCTCGGGAGATAAGACCCTGAAACTAACTCGGGAGAGTGGAGCCCAAAGATCAACGGAGGGATAAGAAAGCCAGACTTCAAGAACCCACCCCTCCTTCCAGAACAGGAAAGCCATTAGATAATTACTATTCGCGACGCACGGTATTTAAGGCCTTAATAATCATAGTGGTCATTACCAAAAGAGAATAGCTATCAAGTAACCGATAATTAATGAACGTGGAGGAGGATGTGGGGACACATGCATGAAAGACATCAGGTATATAAGACGCCTCGACACTCAGGTAAAGGGGGGTAAACTTTCCAGAATTATAGCACTTTGATTCCTTGTTGTTTTCCAGAGAAGATAGAGTGCTGACTTGATCGTCGGAGAGGGCTCCACCGAAACATCTTCCGGTGCATTCCTTTTAACGCTCGTGTTAATCTCGCAGGCATCAACATTCTCCCCCTGTTATCGTTACCGTGGGCTACGCTTTGGTGATTCACCATCCCCGTCATTCGCTTCCGAAAAAAGTTTGGCGCCATCTGTGGGAAACATCAAAGTACTAGAAGGAACACCATGATGGAAAATCCAGAGGGACAACCCATCATTCTGGCACGGGAGGAATCAGATCGTTTAGTCACCAACGCCGTCAGAGAAGCACTGGAGCAACATCAGATCAAACAAGCCGCCTCGCAATGAGCGGCTCCGGTGCAAGCTAAAATCCCAAGAATGTTGGCCTCGTACCACCGAAATCGAAGATCCGTCTCGCCACCGGTGGGACCGGCAATGACTGCCACAGTGCCTAGGTGAGATTCCATAGGAGAAATGGAGAGGGTGCATTCCGCCATGTCCAACATTTTATGGCAGGAGGAGGGACCGGGGAAGATTGAGGTCGCCAGAGTTCTTCTGAAATCTCTATCTACTCTTTTTTCTTCGGACATCGTAACGGATCCCATGCCCAAGAAATTTTGCGGTCTAGGAATTGCTAATTACGATGGGAAGAAGGATCCGGAGGACCACATCTGCACGTTCGAGAACGTGACTCTGTTACACCAATACACAGATGGTGTAAAGTGCCGAGTGTTCTTGAACACCTTATCAAGGCCGCCTAGAGATGATTTCAGAGGCTGCACTAAAATTTGATAAAATCCTTTTTGGAGTTTAAAGCTGTCTTCCTAGACCACTTCGCTAGTAGCCGGCGATACCAGAAGATGACTTTGAACCTGTTCACCCTGAAGTAGAAGAACAAAGAACCACTGAAGGACTAAATCCAGTGGTTCAATTAGGTGGCGCAAGATGTACCGACAACCACCTCAGAGATCCTCATTAGCGCCTTCACGCAACGACTCTCTTCAGTCGATTTCTTTCGGTCGTTGGTGAAGAAATCACCGACTAGCTTTGACAACTTATTGAAGCAGTCGGTCAAGCATGTCAACGTCGAGGAGGAGCAGAATGTCCGTCGCAAAGATCCGGCGGGAGCCCCTATCCAAATCTTGGTACGATATGAGAGAAGAGAACTACCCGCTCCAACTTGAGAAAAAGATCCTCACTCTCGGAAGGATCACTGGGCCGACAAGAAGAGGTTGGTGGAGATGGTCGACACCGAAGGACCCGAGCCACGAAAGAAGTACTGCGACTTCCACGGCAGCACAACTCACTCTACAAAAGAGTGTTACACCTTGACGAAGAGGAGATCTAAGGACATGAACGCCAAGCCCCGCAAAAGGTAGAACAAAGCAGGGTATCGACGACAATCTCGTCGCCGAAGCCCTTCCCCTTATCGACGACAAGCGGGGGAGGACAGATCTAAGCGTCGGTCTCGATCACCTTCAAGAGGAAGAAGTCGGGAGATAGTGCACCACCAGTCTATCTCCCTTGAAAGATATCCTAAGAAAGGCAAGACGCCAACTCGCGGACCTCCATCGGGCTATGGGGGAGTAATCTCAGGAGGTCCGACTGGAGGAGACTCTCATCGGGTAAGGAAGGCTCATACCCGCTGGCTGGAAAATTACGTCATCGGGACGGACAAGGAGAAGCGTCAGGGCCCTGTTATCTCCTTAGGCCCTGATGATCTGGAGAACATGGAAGCTCCCCACGAAGATACAATAGTAATCCTCACCCAAATAGCTAATTACGAAGTTAAACGCATCTTTGTGGATATAGGTAGCTCCGTCAACATCCTGTACAAAGCGACGGCGGAGCAAATGCAGGTTGACGAGGATGAGTTGCATCCTGTCTCTACCCCGCTCTTCGGCTTCACTGGATACAGAGTACAACTGATGGGACAGATCTCCTTGTCCATGTCGCTGGGGGACGAAACGCTACAAAGGACAAGGAGGACTTCCTTCATGATTGTGGATGCCCCATCATCCTACAATGCTATATTGGGGCGACCGGCGCTCAGCTTATTTCAGACGGTGGTCTCAATCAACCACCAGAAGATCAAATTTTCGGTGGGAGAGCGGGTGGTTGAAGTCAAAGGAGACTAACTGGCTTCCTGGCGGTGATACAGTGGGGATGTTAGAACAGAAGTCCGCAAGAACCCGAGGACACATGAAGCCTTGCAAATTAACCTAGCCAATCCCCGAGAAGAAGAAGGAGCCAATGAGGAATGCAGGGAGGTTAAATGCGAAGAAGTCCAAATTCATCCTCAACAGACTGGATGAATCACAAGAATTGTTGCTGATCTTGTGCCAAAACTTAGAAGTCGACTGATCAGCTGCTTGATGGACCATTGAGATGTGTTTACATGGGCTACTGATGAAATCCAAGGGGCTCCCTCCTGCCTTGGACACGCATCGGTTACATATCACCCCACGAGCCAGGCCAGTGAAGCAGAGGCGAAGACACTTTGTATCAGAGTAAGACAAGATAATCAGGGAGGAGGTCGCAAAGTTGTTGAAGTCTAGGCATATCAGAGAAGTTCAATTCCTGACCTGGCTAGCGAATGTTGTACTAGTCCCTAAGCCCGGGGGTAAATGGTGGGTCTGTATTGATTTTCGTGATTTAAATAAAGCCTACCCAAAAAATTGTTACCCCTTTGCTCGCATTGATCAGCTAGTAGATTCGACTTCCGGCTATGAATTTATTTCAATGTTGGATGCATATCAAGGATACCACTAGGTTGCCCTTGCTCGGAAAGACCAAGAGAAGGTCAGTTTTGTTAGATCGTTGTTGTCTTGCTAGAGGGGGGGTGAATAGCAACTTTCGAATTTCTCTACCTACAACGTTAGCAAGCGCAAGCGGAAATCTAATAAAACAAATGAAAACAATGCTAATGCACCTATTTACATGGTTCGGAGATAAAAATTCCTACTCTATGGCTGCACGTAAGGTAGGCGATCCCTAATCCGTCGGTGGATGATTTCCCGGAGCACCTCCGGCTAGATCGCGTAGCTCCTTGTGGGTGGAGAAACCTCACTACAATCTTTGGACACTACCTGAGCACAACAGGCTACTAACTCGCTCTATCCAAGCAAGTTTCGCCAAAGAACAGTAGCCTTAAACGAGATCCTCTAAATAGAGATCGAGTACTAAATGGTCGCTACCAGTCGACTGCCCCTGGTCCCACTCAGATTTGATCATTACATCCAACGTTCTAATCACCAGCCATTACCAGTCGACTGCTCTTGGAGCAATTGAAGCAATCGACTAGTCCTTCCCTAAGCGTAGGGTTACCTTCCCGAGTACATTTCTCTCCGCAATCGAACCCTCCCGGCTTAGTTCCCGAGTACAAACACTCACACTCGGACCCTCACGACCTGGTCGACTCTTCAATCCACAGTCTCGATCTATTGCCTTCACGCCCTCTTCGTCTTCGGCTCCCGTCCCTCGGATGTGTACACAAGACTCTAGCTTGGCTCCATGTCATCCTTCACGCATGCCTCGAAGTTCATGTCCCTCAGCTCATCATCTCTGCCCATGGTCCCTCGGATGCTCACACAAGCCTCCAAGTTGCCTCCATGCCACCCTTCACCTGAAGACATCCAACCAAGTCTATGTGTACCTGCACACCTGTACACTCACATACACATATTAGTCCAACAACAAACCCTAACTTAATCATATTGACCACACACATCAAAATCATGATCCTCCAGATCATACCCGGGTCGATTTCCCCAACAAGTTTTGTAATGGCAGATGGTACTTACTGCTACAATGTCATGCCATTTGGGTTGCGCAATATAGGGGCAACCTATCAGCGAATGATGGATAAGATCTTCTGCCAACAGATCATAAGAAATATTGAAGTGTATGTAGATGATATCCTGGTCAAGACGGAGAAAGGGAAGGACATGATAGCCGACCTAGAGAAAGCATTCACTACCTTGAGGGCCTATGGACTAAAACTAAACTCCGTTAAATGTTTATTTGGGGTGAAAAATGGTTGTATCCTCGGGTAGATGGTGACAGAGAGAGGAATTGAGGCTAATTCAGAGAAAGTGCAAGCTATTCTCAACATGTCATCCCCTCGCAATTTCAAAGACGTACAACAATTCAATGGCAGAATTACAGCTCTGTCCAGGTTCATCTTTAGATCTGCTGACAAAACTCTGTCATTCTTCAAAATTCTGAGGAAAGTTGTCATGTTTGAAAGGGATGATCAATGCGAGAAGACTTTTACAGATTTAAAAATATATCTCTCTAAACTCCCCATCCTATATAAGTCATTGGAAGATGAAACATTGTTTGTCTACTTGTCTGTAGCTGAGAAAGTTGTAGGTTCTACGCTTATTCGGGAAGAAGGTACTACTCAGTATTTCATCTATTTCTTTAGGCACCTCCTGAAAGACGTAGAAACTCGGTATACTACCCTGGAGAAGCTGGAATATGTCTTAGTGTTGATGGCCCGAAGACAGAGACCATATTTTTTTTGTCTCATCCCATCGTGGTGCTCACTAATAGTCCACTCGAGTGCATCCTCACAGATCCAGAGGCCTCAGGACGACTGATTAAGTGGACGACAGAGCTGAGTGAGTATGAAATTGAGTACCACCCCCGAACCGCTATCAAGGCTCAAGCTCTCGCTGACTTTATGCTCGAAGTTGTCCAGGGACTTGAAGCTGAGGAAGTGTGGAAAATTTTGTGGATGGTTCATCCAATAACAGGCATAGTGGGGTTGGAGTTCTGATGATTTCTCTTAGAGAAGATGTACTACAACTGTCTATCCGACTCAACTTCCGAGCCACCAATAATGAAACCGAATATGAGGCGATCCTAGTGGGGCTCCAAGTTGCCAAGCAGATGGGAGCTGCTCGGGTTATCTTGAAATGAGCGCTTGTAGAGGTATGTGACCATATATGAGCAACGGATGTCTTCTTTCACTGAAGTTGTTCTATAGATGAGCTAGCTAAATTTGCGATCTCCCTTACATTATGGCCGTTGGACAAGCCTAGTGCTCCGGAAGGAGTCGTGGCCCAGATCGAAGAAGAAACTGCCGACACTGTATTACCTGACTTGTGGGAACCCTATATGGAGTTCCTACGTAGTGGAACAGTGTCGGCGAGTGATAAAACATCTCACCTTTTTCATCATAGGGATTCTAGAGTCACGTTGGTGGGACACCGGCTATATAAAAGAGCATTCACCCGACCGTTGCTCAAATGCATCGGTCCGGGGGAAGTCGACAACATCATGCGGGAGGTTCATGAAGGTATCTGTGGAAACCATATTGGGGGAAGATCTATGGCCAGAAAGATTATTCTGATTGGATTTTTTTGACCCGCACTATAAGAAGATGCTAACAAATTTGTTGTCGGGCGCGAAGGTTGTCAGAAGCATCAACACATAACTCACCACCCAACTGAACTACTTCAGGCCTCCACTGTCTCATGCCCCTTCGACCAGTGGGGAATGGATATTGTGGGCCCTGTTGGAGCAATTGACCCTAAGATGGTCCGATGTGACCATGGGTTTTGATGTTTGGGCAAAGGGTTTAAGTTAGGATTACCCTTGTATTCTTATATACGTATGTTGAGTGTGCAGGCTGTACAGGTTACGCATATGGACTTGACTGGACGGCCTCGGTACGGTGAAGGGTGGCATGGAGACAAGCTAGAGGCTTGTGTTTCCACTGCGTTTTTGTGTTTATGTCACCTGAAGATCCCAACAGTGGTATCAGGGCCACTTGCGAAAGATCGTATGAAGTTTTATGCACTTTTATATGTGATATAGAAGTAGGACAATTTTTTTTTATGGGTTGCATATAATAGTGTGAATATTTTGTCATTACGCAAAAGTTTGTGTTGATCAAACTAAAAGGCTATAACATCATCATTCATATGATAGCGTGCTATAGTCTGATCGCTCTTGACAAAATATTATAACCTTTGGTGTTAATGTTGATGAAGTTGTGTCAATCTGTTGTGAACAGATTGTGCAATTTTGTCGCAAGAATGCACCAACGGAGTTTCTACTCTTGAGCGATTTTTATATTGCACTCATAATAAAATCAATGTCCTAAATCTATTGTGTATAAATGATGACATGGTGAATGGTTATGGCCTTAACCCCAATATGATTGGATGTATGTGTGTGTGTGTATGTTGTAATTCATAATACGGCCTGCGTGTCGTTCCTTGTATCTATTCTTCCTAATTGTAAAATTAGATTTAGACTCGAATGTAACTCGAGTTTTCCAACATTGTAATGTACAAAAGAGGAATGGAGTGTCCATTGAAGAATGAAGTTACATGGAAGATGCCAACCACACATGATGTCCGGAGGATGCTCTTGGAGAAGAAGTTATCCTTAGGTTGACCATCGATCTTCTCATTGGCTTGAGAAGATCGTAGTATACTGGCCATAACCATGTCACATTTCCTTTCTTATATATTGATATATGCTATGTGTGTGTATGTGATGCATGCTTAGATGTTAATCTTAATTAAGTCAACTCAATATGTCTACCAAGGTTCGGTACTCATAAACTACCTCAATCATTTGTTGTTGGGTTTGCCAAAGCAAAGCAACGTATTTTATCTTGGTAGAGTGCGAGTGGACAATTGTGATGTCCCGCTATCGAACTTTGGGTGAGACTTAACTAAGTCACCTCAATTGGATTGAGAAATATAGAGGCATATCCCAAAAGTTGGGAAAATTGGGTAAGAAGAAAAATTATACTAAGTCTTGGGCGATTAGCCAAAGCTAACTCAAGATGATGTGTAATGTGAATCTTAATCCTTTTTCAAGAGTTGCATATGATGTAATTGGTAAAATTTTACCTACCTAATTGTACCGAGTCTTGGGCGATTAGCCAAAGCTAACTCAAGATGAAGTATAATTTAGATCTTGTCCCACATAAATGTAGTCGCTGTTTGGTTTGGAGCTTGTAGTGTGAGCAAAGTAAGTTTGCCTACATCCATGACTAGCCCTTACAAAAGCTTTACGATTTAGTGGGAGCATCATTTAATTAAAGGCCTAATTAAATGATCTAGATATGATACTTATTTCTGCATGTTGTGTTGTTGTAAATCACCATGTCATCTAATACGTCGAACACACTCTCTCTGCGATCTGTCCTTGAGAAGGACAAACTCAACGGAGCTAATTTCCTGGATTGGTACAAGAACTTGAAGATAGTCCTCAAACAAGAACGTAAACTGTACGTTCTAGAGCAACCCCTTCCAGAAGCACCCGTCGCTACCGCCACCCGTGCTGAAAAAGATGCTTACAAGAAGCATCAAGATGATGCATTGGATGTATCATGCCTAATGCTTGCCACCATGAACTCTGAGCTTCAGAAGCAACACAAGAACATGAATGCACATGATATGGTTGAGCATCTAAAACAACTATATCAAGGGCAAGCTAGGCACGAGCGCTTTGAGGTGTCCAAAGCCCTATTTGCATGCAAGATGCAAGAGGGAACTCCTGTAGGAACTCACGTACTCAAGATAATTGGGTATGTGGAGAACCTTGAAAGACTAGGATTCCCACTGGGCCAAGAATTGGCAACAGACCTTATCCTGCAATCATTGCCGGAGGGTTATAATCAATTTGTCATGAACTACAACATAAATGAAATTGATAAGCCTTTACCTGAGATGCTCAACATGTTGAGAACTGCTGAGCCCAATCTCAAGAAAGCCAAGACCAGTAATGTACTGATGGTTAACAAAGGCAAAGGAAAATGGAAGCCTAAAGGCAAGGGTAAGACCCAAGCCAAAGGCAATGCCAATTCTACTACATCCAAAGCCAAAGGCAAAGTGCCTAAGGAAGGGACCTGCTTCCATTGTGGTGAGACCGGACATTGGAAGAGGAATTGTAAACTCTACCTGGAGGAAACAAAGAAGAAAAAAAGTGAGACTTCTGCCTCAGGTATTTTTGTTATAGAAGTCAATCTATCTATCTCTTCTTCTTGGGTATTAGATACCGGATGTGCTTCTCACATTTGTACTAATGTGCAAGGCCTTCAAAGAGCTAAATCATTGACCAAGGGAGAAGTGGATCTACGAGTATGCAACGGATCAAGAGTTGTTGCTATTGCTGTAGGAACATATTTCTTGTCTTTGCCCACTGGGCTTATCCTAGAACTAGAAGAGTGCTTTTATGTACCTGCATTAACTAAGAACATTATTTCAGTATCTTGTTTGGACAAGAAAGGGTTTTCATTTACCATAAAGAACAAATGTTGTTCTATAATACTAAATGATATGTTCTATTGTAATGCACCATTGATAAATGGACTCTATCTTCTAGATCTAGATAACCCAATCTATAACATAAATACCAAACGGTTCAAACCAAATGATTTGAACCAAGCATATCTCTGGCATTGTCACTTAGGACATATAAATGAGAGTCGCATATCCCAGCTCCATAAGGATGGATTACTGGACTCATTTGATTTTGAATCATATGAGACATGTGAATCTTGTCTTTTAGGCAAGATGACCAAGACTCCATTTAGTGGACACGGCGAAAGAGCGACAGAGTTGTTAGGACTCATACATACTGATGTATGTGGCCCTTTCAATGTCGCAGCTAGAGGAGGCTATCAGTACTTCATCACTTTCACTGATGATATCAGTAGGTATGGCTATGTGTATCTCATGAAACACAAGTCAGAATCCTTTGAAAAGTTCATAGAATTCAAGAGTGAAGTACAAAACCAACTTGGCAAAAGTATTAAGATGCTTCGATCAGATCGAGGTGGTGAATACCTTAACCAAGAGTTTCGTGACCATCTAGCAGAGTGTGGGATCATATCCCAACTCACTCCACCTGGAACACCACAGTGGAATGGTGTGTCCGAGCGGAGAAATCGTACTCTATTAGATATGGTACGATCGATGATGAGTCAGACGGATCTTCCTACTTCCTTCTGGGGTTTCGCTCTAGAGACAGCTCTTTTCACACTTAACCGAGCTCCATCAAAGGCTGTTATAAAGACACCATATACGATATGGACTGGGAAGAGTCCCACGATGTCTTTTATGAGGATTTGGGGTTGTGAGGCTTACGTTCGACGTCAAGTCTCAGATAAACTAGGACCCAAATCTGATAAGTGCTACTTTGTAGGATATCCCAAGGAAACAAAGGGATATTATTTTTACAATCCCACACAAGGCAAAGTGTTTGTCGCTAGAAATGGTGTTTTTCTAGAAAAGGAGTTTATTTCTAGAAGGACTAGTGGGAGTAAAATCCATCTTGAAGAAGTTCAAGATGCAGATAGTACTGAGGCCTTAATGGACATTGAACATACACCACAAGATGTTGTGGATCATGAGGTTGTTACACAAGAAGTTGTGGAACAACAGGCTGTTCAAGTAGACCAACCTCCTCGCAGATCTGATAGGATACGTCGTCAGCCTGAGAGATACTCTTTTCTCTTGTCTGACCACGATGACGTGACGCTCATTGAGTTGAATGAGCCTACATCCTATCAAGAAGCTGTGATGAGCCCAGATTCTGAGAAATGGCTAGAAGCCATGAGGTCCGAAATGGAATCCATGTACACTAACCAGGTATGGACCTTGGTTGATCCACCTGAGGGGATTAAACCCATTGGGTGTAAGTGGGTCTTTAGAAGAAAGACTGACATGGATGGACTCATGCATACCTACAAAGGGCGATTGGTAGCTAAAGGTTTCAAGCAGATTCATGGTATCGACTATGATGAAACCTTTTCCCCAGTTGTGATGCTTAAGTCTATTCGGATCCTGCTTGCTATTGCAGCTTACCATGATTACGAGATCTGGCAGATGGATGTCAAAACCGCATTCCTAAATGGGAATCTACTCGAGGATGTGTACATGACACAACCTGAGGGTTTTGTAGATCCAGAGCATGCTGGAAAGGTATGTAAGTTGCAAAGGTCCATTTATGGGCTAAAGCAAGCTTCTCGAAGCTGGAATCTTCGATTCGATGATGCAATCAAAGCGTTTGGTTTCATCAAGAATGAAGATGAACCCTGTGTCTACAAGAGGGTTAGTGGGAGCACAGTTATCTTCCTGATCTTGTATGTAGATGACATACTCCTCATTGGGAATGATATCCCTTCACTATAGTCTGTGAAGACGTGGCTCGGGAATTGTTTCTCAATAAAAGACTTAGGTGAAGCAGCCTACATCCTAGGCATTAAGATCTATAGAGATAGATCTAAGAGATTGCTTGGCTTAAGTCAGAGAACATATGTTGACAAGGTGCTTAATCGTTTTGCCATGCAGAATTCCAAAAGGGGATTTCTGCCAATGTCACATGGTGTGAGTCTTTCGAAGACTCAATGTCCCTCTTCTAAGGAGGAGAGAGACCGTATGGATCAGATCCCTTATGCATCCGCTATAGGGTCTATCATGTACGCCATGCTATGTACTCGTCCAGATGTTTCGTATGCTTTGAGCATGACGAGCAGGTACCAGTTAGATCCAGGTGAATGTCACTAGACAGCTGTCAAGAATATTCTTAAGTACTTACGAAGGACGAAAGAATATTTCTTGATATTTGGAGGCGATGAGGAGCTAGCTGTAAAGGGTTACAATGACACAAGCTTCCAAACAGATAGGGATGACTATAGATCGCAGTCAGGGTATGTATTTTGCCTGAATGGTGGCACTGTGAGCTGGAAGAGTTCGAAGCAGGACACAGTCGTAGATTCTACAACAGAGGCCGAGTATATTGCCGCGTTAGAGGCGGCAAAAGAGGTTGTTTGGATCCGGAAGTTCATTATAGAGCTTGGTGTGGTTCCTAGCATAGCAGACCCGATAGACCTCTATTGTGACAATAATGGGGTTATTGCGCATGCTAAGGAACCTCGCTCCCATCAGCGGACCAAACACATACTACGGCGCTTCCATCTCATTCGAGAGATCATCGATAGAGGAGATGTGAGGATATGCAGAGTACACACTGATTCTAACATCGCAGATCCTTTGACCAAGGCTTTGGCACAAAAGAAGCATGATGGTCATACCAGGTCACTCGGTATTAGATACTACAGTGATTGACACTAGTGCTAGTGGGAGATTGTTAGTAGGAGCCCTAGAGCCAATTATATGATGATTGACTAGGGACATTTTGTATCATATTCTATTATTAATAAAGGCATGTTTGGTTATTATACTTACTTTGTATTTGTGCCAAATAACTAAGTATAATAATGTCCTTGGGTAGTAGGTTCTTATCTACATTATATCGATTGGTTGAATCGATAGTGAGATGATGTAGAGAACACTACTCTAAACCATTCCTAGTCAAGTATTAATATTCAAGGACAATATTAATACATGGAGACTAGCATGTAGGTCAACTGATGACTTGAGCTCACAAGTCATGGATATGTGATATCAAGTTGGCACATGGGTATACATTGGAGAATGTGTACTGAATGACCCGCCATGAGAAAGTTTCATAGATTGTCATATGAGTGTCATAAACTTTCTCATGTGACTATTGGTATGAATAGTCCTTAGACCTGAAGTCACTACGATTCCCTATATAAGGAGTTATGTACTTTGGTATCGTCAAACGTCACCCGTAACAGGGTGGACTATAAAGGCGATCACTGGGTATGTAATGAATTATGCGGAGGGATGTGAGTGATGTAGATAGGATCTATCCCTCCCATATGACGAGAGTGATATCTGTGGGCCCCTTGATCGAGTAGGACTGCTAAAACGAATGGCCATGCTCAATTGAGTCAATATGAGATATTGAGCTCAATTGTTTAAGTGAGTCTACTTAGGGATCAAGAAACACAAAGATTGATCGAGGATGACATGGTCTATGCCTCATTGGTCAATCTAGATATCGAGGATAGAAGGACAAGGTCATACATTGCTATAGTCACGGAGGTTAAGTCGGATCTCGACTTTCTTGTTACTTGGGTAGCATTGATGCATTGCTAGATGCCGCTCATTGCTTTTGTGTCTAAATTGGTTTAGACACATTGCCAACGTTACGAGAGCCTATTGGGTCACACACTAAGGACACGATGCTTCGGAGATTAATTTATCTTGGTTTGGCTAAGATTTAATCGGAATTGGATTAATTGAGTTAGACTCAAGTAAATCAAATTGGATTATGGATTGAGATCTAATTTGAGTTAAACTCATTTAGATTAGACTCAACCACCTTTGGATGAAATATTAATTCATTAAAATGTTTAATGAATTAATAAGAGAGGAAGATGGAGAGTTTCTCACCATTAGAGAGTTACATGAAAAGTTAGAGAGTTACATTAAAATGTTTAATGAAGGGAAGTTTAAAAGGCAAAAACTGTTAGTGATATGAGAGAAGTGTCCTAAGGCAATCGCCTTATGATTGTAAACATTTATTCTAATAAATGATAATTCACTATTTGAGTATACATGTTTGTGTATTTGATTGAGATCTTAAACTCATCTACTGAATGTCCGCAATACAATTCACAGCATAAGAGAATTTGTAATGGGATCACAACTAGTGATTATCTCTACATGTGTAATTGTGAAGTATTGAAATTATCCCTAGTCGATGAATTGATAAAAAACGGACGCTATCGATTCTGTTGAGACTAACATGGGTTATTCTCTAATCAGCTGATTCTCACTGGCTGGTGACATTGGGATGTCCGGAGATAAACATGGATGCTAGTTAAGGGAACTAGTTCATTGGAGTGACTAGCTGTAAGACTTCATATGGGAATCTACATGTAGATATGCCAATGAAGTTCTTACTGCAGCTTAAGTGCGATGTTCCTTTGACTTGCGGTGTTCAAGTCATCTTGGTCATGGAGACTTATACTTTAACATCTTAAGCAAGCATCTCCAAGGAGGTGTGGACCCAGGATGATTGGGTATAAGCCGAAGTGCCCGAAGATGTTTGAACAGCCTACAAAGGATTCACCACTCCTTGCGAGGAGATGTATACCCAGGCCTATCGTCGGATTGTTACTCAAAACCTCTGGCCAGAGTATATCATGTTTAGAGTGCGAGTCTCTTAAATACATGAGAGTAATTAGAAATCCAAAGGATGAGAAAGACACTACTTGGGCTAGGTGTGACGTAGTCAGCCTATTGGGGACTGACACATATAGACCGTGTCCTGAACCAAGTGGGTATAAGGTGGTGAAGGGAATGGGGCACGATTCATTAGAGCTGCTGAAGGGTTTCAGAATAATTACTTCTGAGGTCAAACCGTTGATCTTTCGATTAATTGGGGATCATGATGTACTACTAGGTGCCACTCATGATCGTTCTATAATTGGTTAATTATAGACGGCCAACATAAATCGAAAGCCTATTTAGTCACACGCACTACGAGTAATCCGAGGGATTTAAAACGAGTTGAAAATTGGATTTTCCAATCAAGAGAAATAAGTCGAATCTGAGTTGATCAGAGGCGCAACGGAAACTTAAAATGGCTAAGTCTTTTGAAGGCTTATTGGGCGAATTAAATGAGTTTAATTCGCGATCGGTTCGGGTTGTTTTGGCCGACCAAAGAGGGTGTCCACCCTCTTGGTTTGGCCAGCCATTAAAAGGGAAATAAACCAATTTAATTGGTTTAATTAATAAAATAAATCTAGCGCGATTTGTTTTATAAATTATGGATAAATAAATTTGTATAAAGAAATTTATATAAATAAATTTATAGAAATTTATTTCTTTTTTTGGAAATTAAAATAATCCGTGGAATGGTTTATTTTAATTTTATAAAATCAATTATGAATTGATTTTTCCATTAAAAGAAAAATTTATAAATTTCTTATAAGATTTATTCCATAATTAAAGAAGAGAATAATTTGTTTTATTATAAAGTTCGTTATAATAAAACTAGGCATAACGGAATTATTCATAAGAAAATTTATAAGATAAATTTCTTATGAAAATTAATTCCGTTAATTCCGTTAAAGAGGAGACTTAGCAAGGGAGATGTTGCTATATAAAGGAACCAAAGGCTAGCCTTCAATTCCAATCAATTGAGTTGATTAAGAGTTAATCCTCTCTCTCTCTCTCTCTTACTCTCTTCTCCTTCTCCCTCCCATCTAGGGCCGGCGCCCAACCTAGATCTCCTAGGGCCGGCGCACCTTCATTGTTCTCCAAGGAGTTGGAGTGAGCAATCTACACCAAGGAGAAGCCAACCAAGAAGAAGAAGAAGCGGATCACATCTCCTTCCTTCTCGGAATTCGATTCCGTTTCTCGGGTGATTAGTTTCCTATCTTTTCTCTTGTTCTTCTAGTTGTGCCTTCCGAGAATCTAGTAGTTCTCGTCGGCACAAAACTCGTGACTTTGCGAAGTCATCCCGAAGAGAACTCGGCGTGGACGCGAATAGAGGCGGAGCTTCCAAGGGACGCTACGGTTGGATCTCGTCCCTTACTTCGAGTTACGAGAGGTACTTAGTAAATTAGTTTACTTTTCCGCAAAGTTTTAATTTATGATTATGTCAACACATCATAAGGTTGCATGCTAGATACGTGGTTAAAATAATTTAGGAAATTATTTTATGCTAATTCTTCCGCTGCACGTAAAAATTTAAAATTTTACGAACCCGTATCCTTGTCGACATGCACCCGGTCCCAACAAAAACTCCTCTTGATATGAGTATAAAAGAGTTTGTCCCTTGTCATTTGGATGACAACTTCTCATTTTCTTTCTCCTCTTCCTTCTCTTCTCCATCTTGGCCGAAACCCACATCTTGGGTTCTTGGTGTTTTGTGAACTACCTCAAGTTGCTAGCACAACTAAGGTAGTTCTTCTCCGAAGTAGAGATATCGTGTTCGTGTGGATACGAATAGAGGCACGGACACTTGAACGTGCAAGAGATCCGGCGGTGCTTGGACGAGCGGGATAAACGTAAGGGCACGCTCCAAAGGTATACACTTTAGATAGATCTATTAGATAGATGATTTCATACGAGTTTTTCTTTCGCATGGATCGCTCGAGGGATCTTGTTTCCGCTGTGTTTTTGTGTTTATGTCACCTGAAGATCCCAACATAGACTGCCCTGGGGGCAGTCGACTGGTAGGTGGCTGGTGAGCTGGCAAATTCGAACGATGGGAGTGTCAACGGTCGAATTTGGCTGGCACCAGTCGACTGCCCTGGGGGCAGTCGACTGGTAGCGAGAAATCAGCCCCGAGTCCTATTTAAAGAGGACTTCGTGGTGGTTGAGTTTCTTGACGAATCTTGTCTTGGATAAAGGCATGATAGTAGTCTTTGTGCTCAGGATTGTCGAAGAGTTTGTGGTGAGGTTTCTCCACCCACAAGGAGCGAAGAGAGCTAGCCGGAGGTTATCCGGGGAGTGATCCACTGACAGATTCTTGGATTAGTCACCCGGCCCTGGTGGATACCAAGTAAATCAGGTTGTTAGCGTTTGTTCTTCATTGTTAGTTTTGTTTATTATCATTTCCGCTGCGCAAACTAACCGTGTAGGAAGAAAGCTTCGAAGAAACGCTATTCACCCCCCCTCTAGCGGACGTATTCGATCTAACAGGCCCTTTCCTGATCGGACCTCAGTAGAAGTTCCTTTTAGTATTGGTCAACTGCTTTTCCAAATAGGTTGAGGTTGAGCCACTTGCACACATCACGGAGGTCGTTGTGATGAAGATCCTGTGAAAGGATATAGTCTGTAGGTATGACATTCCTTGTAGGTTGGTGACGGATAATGACAAACAGTTTATAGGGCACAAACTCAGAGAGTGGTGTGAAGGACTAGGTATTCACCAAGCCTTCACCTCAGTCGCTTATCCTCAAGGCAACGACCAGGTACAAGTGGTCAACCAAGAGATCATTAGAGGGCTCAAGATAAAGCCGGACCATGTCGGAGGCAGTTGGGTCGAAGAACTCCCAAGTATCCTGTGGTCGTACTGTACTACTTCTAAGGAAGGGATTGGTCAAAGTCCCTTAAATTTGGTATATGGAGCAGAAGTAGTGATTCTTGTGGAAATAGGCGATGAGTCAATCCGGCGACAATACTATAACAAGGAAGATAATGATCAGGAGTGACTTATCGACCTAGACCTGGTGATAGAAGTGCAGGATAAAGCCGCTACCCGACTAGTCGCATACCGACAACATATGCAGCAAGTGTACAATCGTCAAGTTATCATTCAGATTTTCCAAGTCGAAGATAAGGTTTGAAAAAGAACCAAGCCCGTTGGCGACATTGGAAAGCTTGAGCCTCAATGGAGCGGACCTTACATCGTTATCAAAAAGCTCACGGGGGTAGCTATTATCTACAAGACGCTAAAGGCAAAAGGCTGGAGAGACCATGACATGCAAATCACCTCCAGTCATATCGTACTCTGTGAGCAATACATGTATTTGTATGCCTACTTGTACTTCTTTGCAGTATGAGTAATTAAAGAAACAAACGAAATGTCTCACCATGACCCAATGCAAGAGCTCGAGTTCCTACCATCTCGTGGTGCCGAGGATGCCCGAGATGTGTAGAATTGGTCATGGTGCTGAGGATGCCTGGTCAGGAGCAGCCGAAGATCCTACCTTCTCGTAGAGTTGAGGATGCCCGAGATGTGTAGATCTGGCTGTGGTGCTGAGGATGTCCGGTCGGGAGCAGCCGAAGATCCTACCATCTCATGATGCCGAGGATGTCGAAGATGAGTAGACTTGGCTATGGTGCTGAGGATGCCCGGTCAGGAGTAGGCGAAGAACCTACCATCTCGTGGTGCTGAGGATGCCCAAGATGTGTAGACATGGCCGTTGTGCTAAGGATGCTCGGCCGGGAGTAGCCGAAGATCCTACCATATCGTGGTGCCGAGGATGCCCGAGATGAGTAGACCTGGCCTTGGTGCTGAGGATGCCCGACCAGGAGTAGGCGAAGATCCTACCATCTCGTGGTGCTGAGGATGCCCGAGATGTGTAGACCTGGTCATGGTGCTGAGGATGCCCGACCCGGACAGCCAAAGATCCTACAATCTTGTGGTGCCGAGAATGCCCGAGATGAGTAGACCTGGCCGTGGTGCTGAGGGTGTCCGGCCAGGAGTAGGCGAAGATCCTACCATCTCATGGTGCTGAGGATGCCCGAAATGTGTTGACATGGCCGTGGTGTTGAGGGTGCCCGGCCGGTAGCAACTCAAGTTACTACCATCTCATGGTGCTGAGGATGCTCAAGATGTGTAATCCTGGGCATAGTACTGAGGAAGCACGACTAGGAGCAGCCTGGGCCCATGCATGTTGATGCAGTCTAGCCCTGATTGTTGTTTTAGTGTTGACACCGATTTTAGTTTAGGTGGATGATTATTGATGATGATTATGTAACGCCCTACCTTATATCTACCCTTAAGGTGGGGTTACGGTCCATACAATCATATCATTCATCAAATAAAGCATGTATATTCCAAAACTAAATAATTACATTACATGTGGTGTAGTAAGCATGCTTATTAAAGACTAATTTACCAAGCAAGATTTTTCATTTCTTTTATATCTACATGCATTTACAACCTAATCGGAAAATCATTTAACACACTATAGCATGGAATCCTAAGTAAGAATATAGTATGAGTTGTCTAGTCTTAGATACATGTCAAAGAAACATTCAAAGAAACAGACATAGGAAATCTATAGCATTTCACCTAATATGCATACAATAAAATTAAATATTATTTATCTAGCATGACATAGGTTCCATGTCACTAACTTAGTCATCACATGTTCAGAGTATAACAATACAATCTCATAGGGAAGCAGTTTAGATTCTAGATAAAACAAGGTAGATAGAATCTTTTATTCTTTCCCGAGCCATCACCACACACATCCTCCAATCTTCCCTCTGCCTCTTCCTTTAGTTCGAGTGTTTCTTACCGCTATCTGCAGCATAAGAAAAATAACAGGAACTAGTAAGCAAAACATGCTTAGTAAGAATTCGGGCCTACTCGCAAAATCCATATCAATACATCATATCATGTACACAATAATCAGATAGAATTATCAGCATCATAAGCATCTCATCAAAGCATCATAAACATCACATCAATTTATCTCTAAGTACTTTACGGAACAAAATCACATGATGAGAAAATATGTTTTTCAAAACAGTTCCATAACGGTAAGTACTTCAAAATATCATATCATCATTTAGGGCCCAGTTGTAGTACCACCATATCATGCGCGTTCTCTAATAAATTGGGGTAGCGAGCCACCAATCTAATTAGAGCAGGACCCTTTCGTCCTACCAACTGCCATGACCTTAACATGTGCATTGGATTTGTTTAACGACCCCCTTCCGAGTCGGGTACACAACTTTTCAAAGTAAAGTAATTTATCATGCAATTACTCATATATGTATATGCCTAAAGGTACTCTTTAATCACTTCTCAAAGGGACACACCACGCATTCGGGTGCTCTTGATCCCCTAGGGACACACCACGCATTCGGGTGCTCTTGATCCCAGTTTCAATAGAGTATCCTTTTAAAGCATATTATCAACCACATCATGCTCATATCATCAAGGTGCCCCATGGGCTACAAGGCATGCTTTTTCATCCAACAAAATAAGTCACATAAATTATACACATATCACATATGTATTATCATGCTTCATGGTCTCATTAGGTACTTCCCAACCCTAGAATTAAGGTTGGCCGAAACACACAAGTAAGGGAGTTTGGTTTTCCAATCAAGCATTCATTCGGGCATTCTTACAAACACCTCACCTATACTTATTAAGCATGGATATATCATAAGGAAAATCATACACCCTTAGACCCTAGTTCCCCTAGGGTTGGCCGAAACCTTGTAGAGTAGGCTAGGCTAGATTTTTGACATCCAAACTTCACACCATCATTACACAATTATTTTATCTACAATACTAATCATAGAAACATAGTAGGGTAGAAAGCAACTCAAGCCCTAACCTTTTTCCTCCCTTGGCCGAAAGTCACATAGGGTACCAAACCCTAATTTTTGTCTCCTCAAAAATTGGGAAACAACACATATGAATATAAAGTCCCTAGGGTTACTAGTATGCATCAAGTTTGATCAAAAAAAACTCTTCTCTTGGACCCCTTACAAGGGGTGGCCGAAACCCTCTACAAAGCCAAAACCCTAGGTTTTTGCTCTTGACACCATGAAGAAAGTCCATCTACTTGTATACCCTAAGTCCCAAAGTCATTCCATGTATCAAAGTTGGATCAAACCTTTCTCTTGAACCCCAAATCCTAGGGTGGCCGAAAGTCTCATAAGAGAGAA
The DNA here is from genome assembly GCA_024364735.1 of Boesenbergia rotunda. NCBI lineage: Eukaryota > Viridiplantae > Streptophyta > Magnoliopsida > Zingiberales > Zingiberaceae > Boesenbergia > Boesenbergia rotunda. The sequence continues at coordinate 784,072 of JAGFNQ010002251.1, read as the reverse complement.
CTCCCATTTTCCAAACAAGAACACAAGGAAACATACAATCAAACGAAAGCGATTACACTGCAGGCGAGAGGATACTTACATCCTAGCGCTGGAAATTTCGCCTTCTTTAAATCGTAGGGTACCCTACACTTGGAGGGTATGCGAAGATCCTTTTTCTTCCAAACTTCTCTCTAGTCTTCCTTGGTCTTGGTAGGGAGTAATGGCTCTTAAACTTTCCTTCTTGAAATTGCCTTAGGTTTAGAATCCTTGGATGGAATTTTCGAAAATGGAAGAAAAGGAGAAGAAGATGGTTTCGGTTTTGGGAGAGTGAGGGAGAAGATAAAAAAAAGAGGAAGTTATCTCAACTCCCTTATTTATACTTCTCTCATGAAAAGACATGTCTCTTCACTCTTACCCACTTAACAAGCATGTTCCTTTCTCCTTCTTCATGAAATATTGCTTGGTTCATTGGTTATGACATGGTGAGTGCAACTAGGAGGTCCAAGGTTCAATCCTTGCTTCCTCCACTTTGCACTTTCTTTTTAGCACCATTCATTTCCAAGCCCAATAAACCAAGCTCATCATGAAATTCATAATATGAATAATATTTTATGAATTCAGAATATTTCATAATATCCCAAAAATATTATTTCATAATATTTTTAATATTCCATATTCATAAATATAATATTTCATGCTAACATTTCATGATAATAATATTTCATGAATATAATATTTCATGCCTTCATAACATTTTATAGCATGTGATTACATGAAATTCATATCATTTCATTATAATCATTTTCATACATTGTCATGAATTTTACATTGCCAAATTCGGGGTGTTACAGATTAAGTCCTGATAGAGGATTAGGCATGGTATGGAAAATCCTAGCTTGGAGGGCTAGGTGTTGGAAAATCCTGATCTGGGAGGTTAGGTGTTGAAAGTCCTAGCTTGGAGGGCTAGGTGTGTGAAAAGTCATAATTCGGAAGAGGTGGGTGAAAAGTCCTAGCTTGGAGGGCTAGGTGAAAAGTCCTAACTTGGAGGGTTAGGTGCAAATTCCCATCTTGGAGAATTAGGTGAAAAGTCCTGGCTTGGAGGGTCAGGTCCTAGCTTGGAGGGCTAGGTTTGGAAAAGTCCTAATTCGGAAGGATTGGGTGAAAAGTCCTAGCTTGGAGGGCTAGGTGAAAAGTCCTAACTTGGATGGTTAGGTGCAAATTCCCAACTTGGAGAGTTAGGTGAAAAATCCTTAGCTTGGAGGGCTAAGGTGGATGAAAACTTAGCTTGGAGGGCTAAGTTTGAGTCCCTGGATCGGTCTGGTGATCGATCAGGGATTCTGGCACGCTACTCCTTCGTGGATCGGTCTGGTGACCGATCCAGCGATGACTGATCGATCTGGTGACCGATCAGGGAGCACACAGTGAGGTTGGGAACCTACTGTGCTACTCCTGATCGATCTGGTGACCGATCAGGGAGTATGCGTTTCACCCATTGACTAGCTCCTGATCGGTCTGGTGACTGATCAGGGAGCGAGCAGTGAGGTTGAGTTCCCTTGCTGAACTGCTCCTGATCGGTCTGATGACCGATCAGGATCACTGTGCAGATCGTTCTGGTGAACGATCCAGTTTTGCGGGTTCCTCACTAAGATCGATCAGGACGGTGCCTGATCGGTCTGGTGATGATCTGATCGGACTGATGACCGATCAGGAGATCCCCTGATCGGTCAGTTGACCGATCAAAAGGCTTAGGCTGAGAAACTCAGAAATTGCCCGATATAAGGGTGGATCGGTCCGGTGAACGATCCATGACCTGGGATCGGTCTAGTGATCGGTCCAGGAGAATCTCAAAGAAATCACGATTTCTGATTGAGCGTTGGGGATCGATCAGGATGGAGCCTGATCGGTCTGGACCCAGCTTGATCGGTCTGGTGACCGATCAGGAGGCTCTCTGATCGGTCAGGTGACCGATCACTTTAATTCAAATTGCACTGTCAGATGCTCTGATCGCGTCTGAACATATCTTATTCGCTGCTGTTTGCCTCTGATATTTGATTTACTGGTTGATTTACTGCTCTAACAGTCTGATTAAGCTACGGGTGACAGGGGAGGATTCAAACACTCAAGGAGGGTCAAAGAAGAGCTTTCCTTGGAGCAGGTTTGTCTGTTTTTCCATCTCAGGTTACAACGGCCGAGCTGCAGACTGGAGCTGAGACTGGGGCTTGGCTGAGGGAAGCTCAGGGAGTCCAGGGATAGCTCAGTGGTAGCTGGCGTTGGCAGATGTGTAGCTGGGAGCTGCAGGGATGGTGTCATCTGAGTCTTGGTGGAGAAACAAAAGGGAGAAGACTTCGGCTGAAGCAAAGAAGTGGTTTTTCAACAGTTTCAATGTTGAGCATGCTGAAGTTCTTGCTGCGCCTTGTGTTTCTCCACAACTTGCTTGCTGTGTTCCTGAAGTCTTCATCACTTTGAGCAAGCAACCGCAATCGAGAAGCAACCAACTCTTACGTTGTGCTGGGAGGAAAGAACAAGGAGCTTGGAGTCCGACAGTGAGAAGACACGAAGGAGAGAGTCCTTGCGTGAGATCGTCGCTGGGTGGAGCTCAGGTTAAGCTCGCTGTGTTCTTGTCCTTGCTAGGTGCTGAGTAAGAGTTTTCTCTGTGTTTCATTAAGCTTAATTCTATATCCTTGGTTGAAACGCTGTGGAGAGGTTTCTCCACCGAGAAGGAGGTTGCGTTATATCCGGTGAACACCGGGGCTTGATCTGCCGACGATCAAGGGATCGCCCACCTTAAGGGCACGCCAAGGAGTAGGGGCAAGTTATCCCCGAACCTTGTAAACCCTCTTGTTAGCGACCTTGGTAGTTGTTCTTGCTTGCTTTCATTTCTGTTTTGTTTACTGCACTGTTTCTTTTCTTTTGCTTCTTCCGCTGTGCTACTGATAAGTTGAGTCCAGAAATCTTGATAAGTTTCAAAGTTCAAAGAGATTGGCTATATTCACCCCCTCCCCCTCTCTAGCCATCCGTTTCCAACAATGCCATCTTGAGCTACTGATGATACCCAAGATATATAAGCCTGGTCGAGGTGTTGAAGAGGTCGAGTCCTTGTCCTTGCCAACACAGACAAATAACAACGCACCAAGTCCTTGTCTCCTCCTTAACATTAGACTTCATGCGTGTAAAGGAGTCTGTACAGGAGAGGGGGCAAGGAGTAATACACAACATACGGGCAATGTAGGAGATAGAAAACAAGATGCAGAATGTAAGTCACATGGGATATTGAAGTAGAAGATAAAAATATTCCATTCAAAATTGGAGCTTACATTTGAAGTACATTCAGGCAAGAAAGTGACAGAAGATAAAAATATTCCATTCAAAATTAGAGCTTATATTTAGAGTACATTCATGCAAAAAAGTAGCAAAAGATAAAAATATTCCATTCAGAATTGGAGTTTACATTTGGAGTACATTTAAAAGGAAAGAAAAATGCAAAATACAAAAGATGAAAAACAACAACACAAATTTGGAAGGGCACTACAGCTCTTTGTCCTCCGCTAGAAGCTCCTCCCAAACCTGGCCGACGCTGAGAAAACTCAGATCAATATCTAGTTTTAGCACCTTGGCTTGCTAGAGTTGTTGGATGGTCCCATTAAAGCCTTGTTTCAGACGCTTCAGGACTTGTCCAGCCAAAATGTTGTTAGATCGATGTTGGCTTGCTAGAGGGGGGGGGGGTGAATAGAAATTCTCAGTTTCTTCCTACAATTGTTAGTGCGCAAGTGGAAATCTAATGACTAAAACAAAACTAACAATTCTAACAAACCTATTTACGTGGTTCGGAGATGAAGCTCCTACTCCACGACAGTCCGTGAGGTGGATGATCCTGTTGGTGAGAGCCCTAGAGCCGATCATGTAATGATTGTATGGACTAATTTGTATCATATTCCTATGTATAAATAAAGGCATGTTTTATGGTTATTATACTTACGTGTATTTGTGCCAATTAGCTAAGTATAATAATGTCCTTGAGTAGAAGGTTCTTATCTATATCAATCGATTGGTTGAATCGATAGTGAGATGATATAGAGAACACTACTCTAAATAATTCCTAGTCAAGTATTAACATTCTAGGACAATGTTAATACGTAGAGGCTAGCATGTAAGTCAACATGATGACTTGATCTCACAAGTCATGGATATAGAGATATCAAGTTGACACATGGGTATGCATTGGAGAATGTATACTGAATGACCCGCCATGAGAAAGTATCATGGATCGTTATATGAGTGTCATATACTTTCTCATGTGGCTATTAGTATGACTATTAGTCCTTGGACCTGAAGTCACCATGGATTCCTACATAAGGAGTTACGTACTTTGGCTTCGTCAAACGTCACCCGTAAATGGGTGGACTATAAAGGCGATTACTGGGTATGTAACAAATTATGGAGAGGGATGTGAGTGATGTAGATGGGATCTATCCCTCCTATATGACGGGAGTGATATCGTATTCTTGATAGAGTTAGACCACAAAGTGCATGGCCATGCCCAAGTGAGTCAATATGAGATATTGAACTCATTTGATTAGTGTGAGTCTACTTGGAGTTCAAGATATAGATTGACTCGAGGATGACACGGTCTATACCTCAATTGAGTCAATCTAGATATCATGGATAGAGGGACATTATCATATATTGTGAGAGTCACAATTATTAGTCACAAGGTGATGTTGGATCTCAACATTCTTGTAACTTGGGTAGCAATGATGTGTTGCTAGATACCGCTCATTGCTTATGTTTCTAAGAGGTTAGAAGCATTGCCAACGTTACAAGAACCTATAGGGTCACACGCAAAGGACAAATAGATGGAGAAAAATTGAAGTCAGGTTTGACTTGACTAAATATGGAAAGTCCATAAAAGGCAAGTTTGACTTGACCTAAATCCAAATCAAGTTTGACTTGACTTGGTTCCACTTCAAGTTAGACTTGACATGCGAGAAGAAATGGAGTCAAGTTTGACTTGACTAAATATGGAAAGTCCATAAAAAGGCAAGTTTGACTTGACCTAAATCCAAATCAAGTTTGACTTGACTTGGTTCCACTTCAAGTTAGACTTGACATGGGAGAAGAAATGGAGTCAAGTTTGACTTGACTAAATATGGAAAGTCCATAAAAGGCAAGTTTGACTTGACCAAAAACCACCTCACCTTGAATTGACCAAGTGATGACTTGGCTTGGTTTTTGACTAAATGTGTATGCCACATCATTTCCAAGGTGGTAACCCCTCCCATTTGAATTTGAATTCAAATGGAGGAGGTTATGGCATGTTATGGCCGGCCACTTAATGGCCATTAATGGCCATTAAGTGGCCGGCCACCAAGGGTGAACAAAAAGGGATTTTGGTTCCCTTTTTGTGTGTGGCTCTTCTTCTTCCTTTTGAGATTTTCTTTTTGAAGATCTTGCTCTACTTCTCCTCTTGTCGAAACCGAGAAGGTGCTAGCACACCTAAGGTTTTGATCCATCTATTTTGTTCGCGTGGATACATATAGAGGAGTGTCTGCCTTGATACTCTACGAGATCCGGCGGCTTTTGGACAAGCGGGAAAGCGAAGGGCTACGCATCAAGGGTAATGGTTCTATCATGTAGATCTAATGTAGATTTAGTAGTGAAACTCGTACTCGTAATTTATTTTATGTTCGCACGGATCCCGTGGCCGAACTTCTGGGGTTTCCGCAACGCAAAAAGCGGTTTTTGCGGCCTAGAATTTCTAACAGATCCCTCGATCCTTCGGCGGATCACTCCCCGGAGGCGCTCCGGCTAACTCGTGTAGCTCCTTGTGGGTGGAAAAACCTCGCCACAATCACAAGCACACCTTTGAGTACAAAGACTACTATTTGGCTCTTGACCAAAGCCAAATTGGTCAAAAATTTTAACTAAAATGAAGCCTTTTAAATAAGGCTTAAAGCTGAACCCAACCGCTACCAGTCGACTGGTCCGCTACCAGTCGACTGGTCCATTACCAGTCGACTGGTCTCACTCAACTAGCTAGCCAACAGCTAGTTTTTGGACTTACCAGTCGACTGCCCTGGGGGCAGTCGACTGGTCCAGGGTCTAAAACTTTCTGTGAGTTTCTGTTCGTGATGGCAGTCGACTGTTATATTACCCGTCGACTTCCCAGCTTATTGATGGACCCAAAATAGATGTCACGAATGAGGGCCTCAAATTTAGAAATTTATAAAGCTGAAAACCCTTTGGCTAACAAAGATAGAAATGTAGTAGAGGGGCCTCAGGTCGTATTTTTCTAAGGACTAGTTGAATGAATGATTAACTCGAGCTTGAAGGTTTATTTGTCCTTTGATGTTTGGGTTTTCTAAAAAAATGGGGATTTTTGCAATAAGAGAATGACAATATGAAATAAACTGGATTGAACTCAACTAAAGCATGGAATGAGTAAGAAGTTGCAAGAACTAGACTTAACCTAGTGGAAGAACTAAGCACTTAGATTCAAATGACTGAATTAAAACATAAAGAACTAATCGCAAGTAATAAATTGCAGAAAATTAATTGCAAAGAAATTAATTGCAGATTAATGAAAGCTAGAACGAAACATGGCTTAAGCACATGGCTTGAAATGTAATGGAAACAATTATAACAACTTGAAGAAAACAAGTGCTTGGAACGAAATTACCCTAAATTAAACATCAAATCAAATTCTGATCAAAACTTCCCTTCGCCGTCACACGAAAGATGAGCTATGAACCCCCTAGCTTAAAAACCATTAAAGGAAACCTCCCCTGCTCAGCTTGCTGTTGATCTTGCCACTCTGCTCTCCCTGATCGGTCAACCCGACTGATCAGGTCTTCCTCTGATCGGTCACGGGACCGATCAGAGTTCTTTCTATCCGATCAACCCGATCGGTCAGAAACTGAAACTCGCGATCTTCTCCTTACGCCGAATGTCGATCTCGTTCAAACACCCTCAATTTGCTTCGGAGACCCCCTATGATGCTCTGATGGCATCAGCTCGATAAAGACAGCCGCGATCGGATGAAGAAATCAGTGGATCGGAGATCAGGCAAAACCCTCTCCAAAACTCCTCTCAGCTGCGCGATTTGGTTAGCAAAACTGAACTAAAAAACTTACCCCGATGATCTGAAGCTTGACAAGAATCCGATTATGATGTGGTCGCGCGATCTAAGGAAAAAACGATAACTAAAATGATGAAGAAATGGAGAAACTGGCGAAGAACTCTGCTCTGCGAACTACGACGCGACACGACACGCGACGACCCGAACTGGCGGAGGGAATTCCCAATTAACTAATTGCTTTTGAAATTGAACGACTGAGATCCTTTCCACTCCATCCAATGGTTAGATCTTCTCAGATCTGAACCAAACTCCACAGATCTTGATCAATGGTGTTGATCTACCTGTCCTTAGCTCAGATCAACCAGATCTGTAGCGGATGGCTCAGATCATCCCTTTTCTTGCTTGGATGGTCTAGATCATCTTGAGCTTGATCCAACGGTCAAATTGCTTCTGATTTGGATGAAATTTTCAGATCTTGATCAGTGGTCATGATTGACTCTATTTTGAACTCGCATTGATCAGAAGTTGACCGATAGCTCAGATCTAACCGTTCCTTGAATGGACGGCTCATATTAACCCGATGCTTGATCCCTTTGATCCGGATCCAATGCTGACTCAAGTTTGACACAATTTGATCTAGGTCCATGATCATTTGAAGCCTACAAAATTAGATTCACAATTAATGCCAAAAATATCTCAAATATAGAAAGATTTGAATTAAAAGCTAAAATAGAGATAATACATGAAACCTAATATAAATGCAACTTAAGCATAAAAAATGTGGATCAAACATGGATTTTAGAGCCTAAAATAATCAACAAAATGGTAGTTATCAACTCCCCCACACTTATTCTTGGGCGTCTCGCACAAGCTACTAGTAAGCTAAGATGTATCCCCCTAGATTAGTCTTTATCATAGTTAGAAACAATTGAAAGGAAATTACCTAGGGTTGTCAATTCTCAAAAATCTAAACTCAATGGACTAGTATCTTGTCCTTAAATCAACAACTTAGCATACTTCATCCATCATGACTCATTGAGATGAATTAACTCAAAAAACCTTGCAAGGGAAGTTTTAAAATGGCTCTCTTCCTAAGTCTACATTTTGATGAAGGTGGAGCTCTCTCCAACACAACCATGGTACTTGCACTACCATAGGCTTGCTTATTATCTACTCTCCACCATCATTCTTGATTTGGATCCACAATTGGAAATTCAATGAACTTTGATGCTAAGAATTCCTGATAAAGGAAGTAAAGAAATGTGATATGACAAGGAAATATGGAAAAGAAATATAGCATGGTAAGAAAACATGGAAAAAGTAAAGAAATATAGTATGATAAAGAAATAAGGAAAAAGTAGAGTAAATAGAAGACTTGGAACCCAAAAATGCAACCTAATGCACTTTGCCCTCTTTTGATGAGTTATCCTGAATATTCAGAGTTGTAGTGGGTAAGGATTGACTGGTTGGATGAAAAACCTCAAAATCAGCAAAGAACTCAGTGTGCCACTCTGTGCCAGCTCCACTGATCGGTCACTGGACCGATCAGACACTGTTTGAACGGTTTAGAGATCGGACTGGAGTTCCTCTAATTGCTTCTGGAATGCTTCTGATCGGTCAGCCGCCCAATTAGACACCTCCCTGATCAGACAGATGACCGATCAGGGCTCGATCAGTAGCCAAAAACTGTTTCTGCCTGGATTCTGAAACTGCTCTGCCAAGGTTTTGCTTCTCCTCAATCAATAACACCATCATCTAGCATCTTATTCACATCTTCACATGCAGTAAACTAACCCAACTCCTGACACTTCATGTTTTTCTTTTCTTTTTTTTTTCTTCTTTTATTTTCTTTCTTTCCTTCTTTTCTTTTCTTTTGTTTTCTCAGCTGCTGACTTTTGTTTTCTTTCATTCTATTTTTTTTATGGCTCCAACTCATGAAATCCGAAATATGTAGTAAATTTCTGAAATCTTCAACTAGTTCAAATGAATGTAATCATTCTTTGTTCACTTACTTGATATTTGGTCCAATGGAGCTTGTTTCCTACCCATAACTTGGACTTTAAGATATCTCTTTGCTCTCTATTTTTTTTCCTTTTTCTTCACTTCTCAAATCACACAAACTTTCTTTTCCTTGCAACTGAGCTGATGGGTATGCTTGCAACTCATTCTTGATACGAAAAATCCTTCAAATTGGCACATCTTTGCTTGTTGGTTGCCAAAAATTTCAATTGTCCTCAAAATTTGATAAAATGCTTCAACCTCCCCCATACTTAAACTTTTATCCGTCTCGGGCAATGTAACATTAAGAAACACTAAAGTAACCAAGTTCAAGGAAAGATTATGATGAACATAAAGAATAGGGAAAAGAAATGTAGAATAAGAGTGCATCAACAAAGAAATTGCAAAAAATGATATGAGGAAGGAAATAAAGTGATTTACTTCTATAGATGTGGTCCAATCATAGAATTATTGCTTTGAAAGAACCTAAGCAAGTTCTAGAGTACAATCACATGTGTGTATCTCACAAATAAGGCTAATCCTCACTAGGTAAAAAGAATTCATCTCAAGTCATCAATTTAGAATCCATCACTAAGTAGTACTCAAGCATCCAAGAATTTTCATCAAATGGCTCAAATCCTAAGTTTTAACAACCAAATTTAATTTGCTTTCAAGGGACTCTAAAATGATATAAGAAGATCTAGATGGATACATTTATTCCTAGTCATGCAAGAAGTAAAATGTCAAAAGGGCTAACATAGTATCTACAATGACTTTTATTCATACTATGCTACTCAAGCATTTATTAGCAAGCATCCATTTAAACAGAAAAATTTGATGCATAGAAAACATAAAATGGTATATACAATGAATTAAGAATGTATGAAAGAAATAACTCCCCTTCAAATCGGGTAAAGAGCACGAAGCATCCATCTGTGGAGAATTATTCTCATGTGGTCAAAGTCATAATAAACCGCCTTCTCCCTTATCAATTTTACATAAGTAAATTCCGGTGGCCGGAGACGATTAAGGTTCAGAATCCATTCTTGGGGTAGATAATTAAAAGTCAAAGTAAACTCGACCCCTCCCACTGCATGTTCTTTAGAAGTCCTTCCGGGAGGTTGTAGGCTATTAAGTTTTAGTACCCATTCTAGAAGCTTATGGGATCCTGCAAAACCATATAAAGAAAATACCTCCCGCACGCATGCAGGGTAAGAAAAGGATGAAATATAAACAATCTCTACATAAAATGAATCAAGATATGCATCACATCCTATAAAATCAATTTTCGATACCTCAATGAATTTATCACAATTAATATCCATCAAAGGTATATCAAGAAACTTATCACAACCAATGAAATTCACTTTGGGTACCTGATAAGCACCATTTTATTGATTATTTTAATTGCTAAAATCCATGTTTGATCCATGTTTTTATTGCTTAATTATGATTTTACCCTAGGTTTTGGAACTTTATCTTATTTTGGACTTAATTGCAAATTTACACATTTTTTGGATTAATTGGCCACTAATTTTCTGATATATTTTTGTAGGCATGAAAGGATCCTAGACCTAGGGCATACTGGGTCAAACTTGAGTCGGATGTGAACTGGATCGAATTATCAAGCTTACAATTAATCCGGGCCGTCCGATTCAAGAGCGGCTAGATCTGAGCCATCCGGGACGATCTGAAGCAATCCGAGCTAGGGTTAGGGTTGATCAAGCTCTATGATCAAGATCTGAAGGTTTCATCCCAATCAGAGCTCAATCAACCGTTGGATCAAGCAAGGAGGGCTCTAGAGCGTCCATTCACAGATAGAGTTGATCTGGACCATCCGTTGAACATCTGGAGGATCCGAGCTACCACAAGGCAGATCCTGACCCCAGATCATCATCATAAAAGTTTGGCTCCAATCAGAGCAAGATCTACCGTTGGATCTCCTCCGATCAATCTGAGCCGTCCATTGGTTATTATTTAAGGAAAAATCACGCAGCAGCTGTTCTCGTCGCGTCTTCAGAGTTCTTCGCCGCAGTTTTCGTTCGTCTTCAGTTTTCTTCATTTCTTAGCTAATTTCTTCAATCCAAGGGGCGCGACCACCTCAAATCGATGTTCTTCCTTGAGTGACAGCAAGGAGATGGATTGAGGTTTAGTTTAATTAGCGAATTTTCAAGTTGTAGTTGTCATTTCGTTTCTGCTATTTCATTTCTGAAATTATTCAGTTGCTGTAGTTTTCTTGTATGGATTGCTTCTATCTTAATTGGAAGCTCATCCTTGAGTGACAGCAAGGATTTGTGAGCTGAAATGAGGGATTGAAGTTTGGTTAATCTCGTTTTCTTAGCTGTAATCTTATTTTTGCTGTCTGTTCTGTTTCTGTATTTAGTTTCAGATTCGTTACATTGGTTTAATTCATTGTTTTAGCTATAATTTAGCTTTAAATCTTCAAGTAAGTAGTTATCTAGCTAGTTTAGTTAATGTTTCACTTCGATTTCAGTTCAATTTGTGCTTTACTATTTGCGTATCAGATTTGTTTCAATTCTGCACAACAGATTTCTCTTTCAGCCTCTGAACTTTGTCTAAAAGTAGTTGTTATTCCTTCTTTTGCATTTATACATTGTAGTTGGATTCATTTGCTAGGTATTCACATTCAATTTCTGCACTCGACCTCAATTGATTTATATCAGTTTGCCATTTCTGAAATTGATGTTCCATTACTGCACATCATATTGAGTTTCTGAGTTTTTTTTGTTTCATTGGATGTTTGAATCTGCATCTACTTGCTGCTGAATCTTATACCCGAATTGTTTGATTCACAACCAATTGATTTACAGCAGTCGATTTCTGCATCAACTTGTGTGTATCGATTTCATATCTGATTTGTAGGGTTTCATTTCTGCAGTTAGCAAACCTGATGTCTTGCGGTTCTGCTCTAAAAACTTGCGTATCAGCCCTTTCTTTCAGCAACTGAACTTGGTCTCCAGTAGATGTGAATCTCCTCTTACAATTATACATGTAGCTGGAGTAGTTTACAAAGATTTAGTTGCATTCAACTTGTAGCTGAATACCTGCTGCGTGTTTCTGAAATTCTGAAATGAACCTGCAGTAAACTGCAGTTTCTGCAGTTTTGGTGGTGTCAAGTTCTTTCAACAATTTGAGTTGATCTGTTATTCATTTGGAATCCGAAATCTCTTCTTATCCCTGCATTTCCTTTCATTTACAGCTTTCCTTTTCTAAGCTTGATCAATAGGCTACAAGACTGAATTGTTAGAATCAATTTTGGCACAAAAGGGTTCAATTTTGGCACATAGGTTCACTTGCTTGCCAAGCTGATTTGAGAAATTGATTGCATCAGTTTTTTTAACTTGCTTAGATGGCATGTGGTTGTGTTCGGAATCAATAAGTTAGAATTCACTCATTTCCGAACTTGTTGGCAGTGGTTGACCACCAAAGCTTGTAGCTAAATTGAATTGAAGTTGATACTTATCCAAATTCTTAAATTTTGCATGCTTCTCATTGTATCAAGCTAGTTTGTTTCCGAAAACTCAATCACTGTTTTTATTTCATTGCATGGCATTCTGATTTGCTTTTGAAATCAGAAATCAGTTTTACACAAATTGCTTAAGGGTTTTAGATGAGTAAGTGATCCAATTGGTTGAATCTTCAATTGCCATTACTATGGTTAAGTTTTTATCCCTTTCATTGTGATTTCATTCTTGATTTGCAACCCAAAAACCCGAATATCTATTTGAAACCCGAATTTCACGAACGACACATAAATACGAGCTTGAATCGAACAACGTCAACTAGTCCCCGAGAAAAATACGACCTGTGGCCCCTATATTACATTTTCATACTTTGATTGTAAAAGGGTTTCCAGCTTTTATCCAGTTATTCATTTATAAATTCTAAATTTGAGGCCCACATTCGTGACACATAGATTGGGCCGTTCAGTACCTCAATGGAATTTTCACAAGCAGTCTCTACATAAGGTATATCAAGAAATGTTTCACAGCCAACCAAATCAATCTCAAGTTCCTTTATGAATTGTTCACAATCAATGACTACAGAAGATATGTCAATAAATTCATCACAAACAATAAAATCAACCCTAGGTTCCTCCACGATTTTTTCACAAGTAGCCTCCATATAAGATGTATCAAAAATAGCATCAAAACCAACAAAATCATCCTCATGTTCATCTATGAGTTTTTCACAATCCTTTTCTACATAAGATGTTTCAAGAAGTGTATCACACCCAACAAAATCAATTTTAAATGCCTCCATGGATTTTTCACAATTAATTTCAACATAAGATGTATCAAGAAATTCATCACAACCAATAATAGGTACCTCAATGATTTTTTCAAAATTAATCTCTACATAAGATGTGTCAAGAATATCATCACAACCAATAAACTCACCCCTAGGTACCTCCATGAATTCTCCTAAAGAAATAGGAGAAATACTTACTTGATCATGCTGAAGAATACCTGGAGGTTCTACAAGCGTAGATGTAACTGTAGTCTCCTCCTGGTCATGTACAAGCTCCACTTTAGACTCAGGTTCTGATGAACATTCAACTAAGAAAGGTGATTCTTGGGCCCTTGCTTCCACCATGCAAGTCTCTACACTTTCATACTGATCCTCTATATCTTCTAATGTATCCGCTAAAATTGGTGGTCCCTGGGGCTCTGTGCAATCCCCTACACCTGTAGAATGATCTCCAATGCATTCTTTTATCACCCATACCTGCAACAACCATATTAGAAAAATTAGGACCAACATCAACTATATCATCACAAAATAAAAGATGAGAAGGGTCCTGTAGAGCTTCAGATTTGAATTCAAGGCTATTACAAGCTTTTCCATCCATCTCCTCCAATGTCTCCACAACTAATGCATCCTCAGATTCCTCTAAAATAAAATCTCCTCCCACTATATCAAATGAAACTTCCTCAGCAATTAAATCTTCCTCAACAACTTCCTCTAAAGTACCCATGCTAATGCTAGGAGATCCTCTCGGGGGTGCTGATGGAAATGTAGAGAGACTTGTTACTCCTCCTCTTGAGTTGAAAATTTTGAAAATAGGTTTTGAGCAGGAATTTCAGAAGGCATGCAAGCTGTGGGTGCCTTAATTTTATGGATTTCTTCTTCTTCTACTACCAAAACTGCAAGATCAATTGAAGAAGGTCTTAGGCATGTACTAGGGTCACCTTGAGCTGATATAAAATCAACTCCGGGACTGTTTTGAGTGGGGAAATGGAATGCTTGAAATTCTTCAGAAAAATCATCCCTTGGAATGTTTAGACTTAAAACAACCTCTTCATTCTTCAAAGTTAGTTCACAATCATACCCCTTAGAATTAAGAGTAGCTTGAGAAGGTGATTGGCTTGATTCTTGGGCTCGCATTTGATTCATTTGATTAACCAATCGTCCAAGGAGTCTTTCACAATCTTTAAGAGGAGAATCATATTTTTGTTGATGCAAGAGTTGTTGTAACATCTCCTACAGCCTTTGTTGTTGAGCCTCAAGCTCTCTAGAATCCTCAAAGTCTTCTTGATGAATATAGGACTCCTGTTGAACTTGACATGTAGCATTAGGTTGCTCAAAATCATGACTAGGCTGTGAATTCTGAAATTGAAATTGTTGGGGCTGATCAAATAATTGATTTGGTTGTTGGAATTGCTGAAAAGTGGGATGGAAACTTGGTTGAAACTGCTGAAAATTATAGCTCTGAAAATTCTGATTTTGAGGTTGAAATTGTTGTGGTGAAGGCTAAAATTGTGGAGGTTGAAGATTCTGATTGTATTGTTGAAAGCTTTGTTGATTTGGATTGTAACCTTGCTGAAAATTTTAAAAGTGGTTGAAATTGTTGTTGTGGTTGACTCCAATGTTGGTTTTGTTGAAAATTCGAATAGGGCTGTTGAAATTGTTGGAAAGGCTGACTCGGCTGAAAATCTTGATGAAATTGTTGTGGTGGAGGTTGAAATTGACAATTGGGTTGCTGAAAATTTGCAAAGGGCTGAGATAGTTGAAAATTCTGCTGAACACTTTGGAATTGAGAATATGGCTGCTGAAAACTCTGACAAGGCTGTTGAAAATTCAGGAAATACTGATATTCTGCCATGGTACTGCTTGAATGAGTAGAAAAATTTTCAATAGCTTCTCAACTCTCAAGATCATCACCTGCAGTACTGTCACAAAACAAGCAAAATAGCAGCAACTGGATACAAAAAGATAAAGCAAATGAAAATAGAATCCAAGAATATAAATATTAAACACAACTCAAATTAAACAAACTCAACTAGTTAGTCCCCGGCAACGGCGCCAAAAATTTGATGGACCCAAAATAGATGTCACGAATGAGGGCCTCAAATTTAGAAATTTATAAAGCTGAAAACCCTTTGGCTAACAAAGATAGAAATGTAGTAGAGGGGCCTCAGGTCGTATTTTTCCAAGGACTGGTTGAATGAATGTTTAACTCGAGCTTGCAGGTTTATTTGTCCTTTGATATTTGGGTTTTCTAATAAAATGGGGATTTTTGCAATAAGAGAATGACAATATGAAATAAACTGGATTGAACTCAACTAAAGCATGGAATGAGTATGAAGTTGTAAGAACTAGACTTAACCTAGTGGAAGAACTAAGCACTTAGATTCACATGACTGAATTAAAACATAAAGAACTAATCGTAGGTAATAAATTGCAGAAAGTTAATTGGAAAGAAATTAATTACAGATTAAAGAAAGCTAGAACGAAACTTGGCTTAAGCACATGGCTTGAAATGTAATGGAAACAATTATAACAACTTGAAGAAAATAAGTGCTTGGAACGAAATTACCCTAAATTAAACATCAAATCAAATTCTGATCAAAACTTCCCTTCGCCGTCACATGAAGGATGAGCTATGAACCCCGTAGCTCAAAAACCATTAAAGGAAACCTTCCCTGCTCAGCTTGTTGTTGATCATGCCACTCTGCTCTCCCTGATCGGTCAACCCGACCGATCAGGTCTTCCTCTGTTCGGTCACGGGACCAATCAGAGTTCTTTCTGTCCGATCAACCCGATCGGTCAAAAACTGAAACTCGCGATCTTCTCCTTACGTCGAATGTCGATCTCGTTCAAACACCCTCAATTTGCTTCGGAGAACCCCTCTGAAGCTCTGATGGCATCAGCACGATAAAGATAGTCGCGATCGGATGAAGAAATCAGTGGATCGGAACTCAGGCGAAACCCTCTCCAAAACTCCTCTCAGCTGCGTGATTTGGTTAGCAAACTGAACTGAAAAACTTACCCCGATGATCTGAAGCTTGACAAGAATCCAATTATGATGTGGTCGCGCGATCTAAGGGGGAAACGATAACTAAAATGATGAAGAAATGGAGAAACTGGCGAAGAACTCTGCTCTGCGAACTGCGATGCGACGCGACACGCGACGACCCGAACTGGCGGAGAGAATTCCCAATTAACTAATTGCTTTTGAAATTGAACGGCTGAGATCCTTTCCACTCAATCCAACGGTTAGATCTTCTCAGATCTGAACCAAACTCCACAGATCTTAATCAATGGTCCTGATCTACCTGTTCTTAGCTCGGATCAACCAGATCTATAGTGGATGGCTCAGATCATCCCTTCTCTTGCTTGGATGGTCTAGATCATCTTGAGCTTGATCCAACGGTCAAATTGCTTCTGATTTGGATGAAATTCTCAGATCTTGATCGGTTGTCATGATTGGCTCTATCTTGAACTCGGATTGATCAGAAGTTGACTGATGGCTCAGATCTAACCGTTCCTTGAATGGACGGCTCATATTAACCCGATGCTTGATCCCTTTGATTCGGATCCATTTCTGACTCAAGTTTGACTCAATTTGATCTAGGTCCATGATCATTTGAAGCCTACAAAATTAGATTCACAATTAATGCTAAAAATATCTCAAATATAGAAAGATTTGAATTAAAAGCTAAAATAGAGATAATACATGAAACCTAATATAAATGCAACTTAAGCATATAAAATGTGGATCAAACATGAATTTTAGATTCTAAAATAATCAACAAAATGGTAGTTATCACTTATACAAACACTCCTCCTCACTCCGAAGACCCTTCTCCACGTGTGCCTTCATGTTCACTCCCTTGGCTTGCCCCTTAAAGTCTTCTTCCACCGGCTATCTTCCCTCGGATGCGCACACAAGCCTTCCCTTGGCTTGCCTCCATGCCACCCTTCACGTGTACCCTTTGAAGTCCACTTCCCGGTTGCCCTTGGAATCCTTTTCCCTCGGCTCTTGTCCCTTCATGACTTAGCTGACTCTTCACCAGCAACCTTAACTGTTGCCTTCGCGCCCTCTTCGTCTTCGGCTCCCGTCCCTCGGATGCACACAAGCCTTCAGCTTGTCTCCATGCCATCCTTCACGCATGCCTCGAAGTCCACGCCCCTCTGCTCATCATCTCTGCTCTCCATGGTTCCTCGGGTGCACACAAGCATCCAACTTGTCTCCATGCCACCCTTCACCATATTGAAGTCGTCCAGCTAAGTCAATATGTGTAACCTGCAATCCTGCACACTCAAATACACATATTAAATCACAAGGGTAAACCTAACTTAAACCCTTTGCCCAAACATCAAAACACATGGTCACTCCGAACCATAGATTGCCCCAACAAATGTCTCCAAACTCCTCGGACTGGAGGAACTTACCCTTGAATGCGACCTCCATCTTTGCCTGTCGGGACTCTTCGTTAGCCTTGTATTTCTGCAATTCTTCTAAGGCTTGGTCCCAAATAGTCTTTAACCTGACCACCGCAAAGGGCATCTGATCTTGGACCGTCAGTGCCTCCTTAAGCTGCTCTGAGGTGGTTGAGAGATGTGATCTAGCTTGGCCGAGGTCCTTCTATAGGTCGGATACATGAGCAACAACAGCTTCTATCATGGTCTCTTTCTCCGCCAGCTGATTCACTTGCTCTTGAATCCGACCATTATGGGCCTTAGCAGACGACTCCAGGAGATGGACATCTTCCAATAGCTTCATCTCTCGAGCTTGGAGTCGCTCCTTAGAAAGGGTTGTCGCCCTCCCTGACAGAAGTCGCTCCCAGTGGCGGGTACTGTGCAGTGATGCTTTAGAGGCTAGAAGGGTGTCCAGGCAATGGTCTACTTTGGCAAGCAGATCCCTGCTAACCTCTAGTTGCATCCGACTCCCCTCACGAGCTCAAAAAACCTCTGCCTCCAATTTTGCCACCTACTGGTGGAGGGCCTCAGTTTCTTGCTTGGGAGACATCTGCCTGCCCAAAAGGAGGCACTCGGAAGTGGCCTGACACAAGAAAAATAATGGTCAAAAGGAAAAAATAAAATAAGTACACCGAGAAGCTTACCTTCAGGAGTGACTCGTACAAGCTGGTGATTACCCCAGCCGAAGGCATCCCTTTGAATGATGTAAGTTGCTCTTCGGTTCACCCCCACATGGCTTGCCAGCTCCATGAGGATGGTATTCCGGAGGTAGCCCCGGAGCCGCGAGGAGTGAGAGGTAGGAGGCGTGGCAGGGAGGCGTGTATGTTTAAGGGGTCAGGCACACCGCCATCGATACTGGAGAACACCTCATCAGCAGGATATTTCCCCTGTGGCAGCTCCTTAAGTTGGACCGGTTGGAAGCCTCCAGGCAATACCTTCTCGGCCGCTTGTACCTTCCGGCATAGGCGGGCACTGATGAATTCAGCCTCATCTGTTCTCGCCCTCTTGCCCTTGGGGCTGCTGGAGGTCTCGAGGACACTGGGAGAGAACTCGGCCTGACCCTCCGGCTCCGCGATAGTCGGTGTCGCCCTCCGGTGGCGTTTGGAGAGAGGAACAAAATCCTCCTCCTCCTTAGTAGCCCTGGCCAAGCGGGTCCTTTTCCTTGGAGGGGCTAGAGGAGCCACAGGTTTCTGACTGGGGCTTGTTGCTCGCTCTCCTCCTCCTCTTCCTCCTTAGGGGGCAAGATGAAGCGTGATCGTCTAATAGGTGGTGGGCATGCTTTCTCAGTTGGCTATGTCGCCAACATCGAAGCCTGAGCTGACGGTTCCTCATCACTACCTCCCACCTCAGCATGAACAGGAGAAAGGGGGTTTCCTGAATATCGGGTAGCTTTGTGGTGGTCAGCTCCTCACCTTGGGTCTGCTCGGAGCCCTCAGAAGGCTCGGCCGCGGAAGGTAGGGAAGCTGGAGGAGGGGTTAGAGCCTATTCATCTGCAAGTTCCCACATGAGAAGCTTGCTCATGGCTCGAGAGAGCATAATGTTCTCTGCAACACAAACAACAGAATGTCAGTTAGCATAGATAAACGTTTAATAAAACAGTGCACTTACGGAGATTGGGGCTAAAACGGGTGACTTTGGGGCTAATCCCAACCCGATACAGAAGCTCTTCGCATAGAAATAGAACCAAATTGGGTTCATGGTACTCCATCCCGACCAAAATACTTCTGGCCCACTGATACCACTGATCTCATTGGAAATCGCCTAGGTCCGGAGGAGAAAGTAAATCTTCGCGCCAGCGTGTCGGAAAGAATGGGCGCTCAGCAAGTTAAATAAAGAAGAAGCTCTCCTTCCACCCCTTATGGGAGGAAGGGAGACTACTAATGAACTTATGGTTGGGACGGGCGGTGAAGCTAAAGGCTCCCCTAGACGCTTAGTTCAGAAGGAAAAAGTAATAGAAAGAACTGAGGGTCAAAGGTATATTGAACGGTTTAAAAAGGATGAGTGTCCCGCCCATCTAGGCGATGGTATTTGGGGTCATCTGGTGCAAGGGTACATCGAAATATTTGGAGATGGCCATGAAGAAGGGAGGGATTGGAAAACGTAGGTCGAACTTCACTTGTCCTAAGAAGAAAGTGTAAAACCCTATGGGGCGTTCTACGGGGGATTGGTCGATACTAGGAACCTTAACCTCCAACTCCGTCGGAATGTCGTAGGCCACGCAGGAGGCTTTCAAGGTGGTGGGCTTAACCATAGACGAAGTGATTTTGTACCACTCCAGATGATAAGCCCATTCCTCTTCCGGTTTCTTCTTCCTACCCTGGTCTTTCTTTCCCTTCCCTCCTTGCCCATGACTTTGGATGAAAGAAGGAGAAGAAGATAGAAGGTGAACGAGACTTACACGTGAAGAAGAAGCCCTAGCAAAAGAAGACTCTAGTAGGCAGAAACAGGATGCGGAAATTCTGATAGTCAGCTGTGCAAGAAGACGAAAGACCTCTTTCGCCTTCCGTTTTTATAGGGAAGGAGCTGGTCTCATGCAAAGAATAGAGGCAAGACATGTGGGCAGTGATAACTGCCAATCTCGAGGCATCACCCTTCATTATGGTCATCGGTTGGTATGACCCTATTAAGTGTATCAGAGGGAAATCACGTAGAAAAGACCCTCCCACATGATAATATTCTATTTGCTGGAATGCTCTCTCACCATTAAGATACCCCATGCATTTTTAATGGGTGATGAGCAGCTATCATTACTAGGCCTTGGAACTAGCAAGGACTCTTGGATTTGTTGGGACCGGGTGCATGTCGACAAGGATACGGGTTCGTAAAATTTTAATTTTTTACGTGCAGCGGAAGAATTAGCATAAAATAATTTCCTAAATTATTTTAACCACGTATCTAGCATGCAACCTTATGATGTGTTGACATAATCATAAATTAAAACTTTGCAGAAAAGTAAACAAATTTACTAAGTATCTCTCGTAACTCGAAGTAAGGGACGAGATCCAACCGTAGCGTCCCTTGGAAGCTCCGCCTCTATTCGCGTCCACGCCGAGTTCTCTTCGGGATGACTTCGCAAAGCCACGAGTTTTGTGTCGACGAGAACTACTAGATTCTCTGAAGACACAACTAGAAGATCAAGAAAGAAGAAAGGAAACTAACCACCAAGAATCGGAATCCAAATTCCGGAAAGAAGGAGATGCGATCTGCTTCTTCTTCTTCTTCTTCTTCTCCTTCTTGATGGAAGCTTGCGCCGGCCCTAGGATGAGGAAGCGCCAACCCTAGGTGGAGGAAGCTTGCGCCGGCCCTAGGTCTTGCAAAGGGGCGCCGACCCTAGGTCCCAAGGTGGGCGCCGGCCCTAAGGGGAAGAGAGAAGAGAGAATAAGAGAGAGAGGGAGAGGATGCTTCTAATCTCTTGATCACTTAATTGGAATTGAGGGCTTGCCTTTGGTTCCTTTATATAGTAGCATCTCCCTTGCCAAGTCTCCCTCTTAACGGAATTTTCATAACAAATTTATCCTATAAATTCTCTTATGAATTATTCCGTTTAAACCAAGTTTTATTATAACTAATTTTATAATAAAACAAATACTTTCTCTCTTTTAATTATGGAATAAAATTTGTATAAAATTTTCTTATCATGGATAAATCAATTCATAATTGATTTTATAAATTAAAATTAAACCAATTCATGGTTCATTTTAATTTCCATAAAAAGAATAAATTTACTACAAATTTCTTTATAAATCTCTTTATATAAATTTCTTTATATATCAATTTATTTATCCATAATTTATTAAACAAATCGCGCTAGATTTATTTTATTAATTAAACCAATTAAATTGGTTTATCCCCTTTGCATTGGCCGGCCAAACCAAGAGGGTGGACACCCTCTTTGGTCGGCCAAAAACAAGTCAATCCCATCGCAAATTAAACTCATTTAATTCGCCCAATAAGCCTTCAAAAGACTTAGCCATTTTAGTTTCCGTTGCGCCTCTGATTAACTCAGATTCGACTTATTTCTCTTGATCGGAAAATCCAATTTTCAACTCGTTTTAAATCCCTCGGATTACTCGTAGTGCGTGTGACTAAATAGGCTTTCGATTTATGTTGGTCGTCTATAATCAACCAATTATAGAACGATCATGAGTGGCACCTAGTAGTACATCATGATCCCCAATTAATCGAAAGATCAACGGTTTGACCTCAGAAGAAATTATTCTGAAACCCTTCAGCAGCTCTAATGAATCGTGCCCCATTCCCTTCACCACCTTATACCCACTTGGTTCAGGACATGGTCTGTTTGTGTCAGTCCCCACTAGGCTGACTACGTCACACCTAGCCCAAGTAGTGTCTTTTTCGTCCTTTGGATTTCTAATTACTCTCATGTATTTAAGAGACTCGCACTCTAAACATGATATACTCTGGCCAGAGGTTTTGAGTAACAATCCGACGATAGGCCTGGGTATACATCTCCTCGCAAGGAGTGGTGAATCCTTTGTAGGTTGTTCAAACATCTTCGGGCACTTCGGCTTATACCCAATCATCCTGGGTCCACACCTCCTTAGAGATGCTTGCTTAAGATGTTAAAGTATAAGTCTCCATAACCAAGATGACTTGAACACGGCAAGTCAAAGGAACATCGCACTTAAGCTGCAGTAAGAACTTCATTGACATATCTACATGTAGATTCCCATATGAAATCTTACAGCTAGTCACTCCAATGAACTAGTTCCCTTAACTAGCATCCATGTTTATCTCCGGACATCCCAATGTCACCAGCCACTGAGAATCAGCTGATTAGAGAATAACCCATGCTAGTCTCAACAGAATTAATAGCGTCCATTTTTATCAATTCATCGACTAGGGATAATTTCAATACTTCACAATTGCACATGTAGAGATAATCACTAGTTGTGATCCCATCAAAAATTCTCTTATGCTGTGAATTGTATTGCGGACATTCAGTAGATGAGTTTAAGATCTCAATCAAATACACAAACATGTATACTCAAATAGTGAATTATCATTTATTAGAATAAATGTTTACAATCATAAGGCGATTGCCTTAGGACACTTCTCTCATATCACTAACAAACTCCCACTTGGCCTAATGTCAATCTCTACGGTATCCAATACCACAGGCTCTAACATGACCCTCAAACTTGCTTTGAGGCAAGGCCTTAGTTAAAGGATCCGCTATATTCCTTTCAGTGGGAACTCTCTCAATTTGTATGTCATTCCTACTTATAATCTCTCTAATCAGATGATAGCGTCGAAGCACGTGTTTGGATCGCTGATGAGACCTTGGTTCCTTCGCTTGTGCAATAGCTCCATTGTTGTTGCAGTAAACCGGCACTGCTTCATCAATGGTTGGAACCACACCAAGTTCTGAGACAAACTTCTTGATCCAAACTGCTTCCTTTGCTGCTTCCGAAGCTATGATATATTCCGCTTCCGTGGTAGAATCCGCTACGGTGTCTTGTTTGGAACTTTTCCAACTTACTGCACCTCCATTCAAAGTAAATACGTATCCAGACTGCGATTTGGAGTCATCCTTATCTGTCTGGAAACTGGCATCTGTATACCCACGTATTACCATATCTCCTTCTCCATATATTAGGAACACATCCTTAGTTCTTCTTAAGTACTTAAGGATTGTCTTGACAGCCGCCCAATGATCCATTCCTGGATCCGACTGGTATCTGCTTGTGACACTCAGAGCATACGATACATCGGGCCTAGTACATAACATAGCATACATGATAGATCCTATCGCGGATGCATAGGGAATCTTATTCATGCAAATCCTCTCGTCTTCTGTGCGCGGACACATAGACTTTGAAAGGTTGATCCCATGCCTGATGGGAAGGTAACCTTTCTTGGATTCCGACATGCTAAACCTTTTTAGCACTCGGTCTATATATGTAGACTGCGAAAGACCAAGCAACCGTTTTGATCTATCTCTATAGATTCTAATCCTAAGGATATAGGTTGCTTCTCCCAGGTCTTTCATGGAGAAAGTTTTGGACAACCAAATTTTAACTGTCTGTAAAACTGATATATCGTTTCCTATAAGTAATATGTCATCGACATATAATACTAGGAATACGACTGCACTCCCACTAACCTTCTTGTACACACAAGGTTCGTCAGGATTTTGTGAGAAATCAAACTCTTTGATTGTCTCATCAAAACGGATGTTCCAGCTCCTAGATGCTTGCTTCAGTCCATATATGGATCGTCGAAGCTTGCATACTTTGGTTTTATCAACCGATGTGAAACCTTCAGGTTGTATCATGTATACATCCTCAAGCAGGTTTCCGTTAAGGAAAGCTGTTTTCATATCCATTTGCCATATCTCATAATCATAATGAGCTGCTATGGCTAGGAGCATCCGAATGGATTTAAGCATAGCTACTGGCGAATAGGTTTCGTCATAATCAATCCCTTGTTTTTGACGATATCCTTTTGCCACTAATCTAGCCTTAAAGGTAACTACATTACCTTCCATGTCGGTTTTCTTCTTGAAAACCCACTTGCACCCTATGGGTTTTATCCCTTCAGGTGGGTTAACCAAGTCCCATACTTGATTTTCGTACATGGAATTCATTTCCGACTTCATGGCCTCAAGCCATTTGTCCCTTTCTGAACTTTTCAGGACATCTTCATAACTGATAGGTTCATCATCGCTTATGAGTAACACGTCGTTCGATTCACTTACGAGAAATTCGTATCTCTCTGGAATATTGCGTGCCCTATCAGACCTACGAAGAAGTGGTGTTGTTTTAGGTTCAACTGATAGCTCATCACTATGAATTATCGGTTGTGGGCCTAGACTAGGTGTCTCTGTAATGTCTATTGGAGTTTCTTGAACTTCATCAAGTTCAATGCCACTCCCACTGTTTTCTTGTAAAAGAAATTCTTTTTTTAGAAATACAGCATGCCTTGAAACAAACACCTTTTGTTCCAAGGGATGATAGAATTGGCAACCCTTCGTTTCCTTAGGGTATCCAATAAATAGACATTTATCAGACTTAGCATCCAATTTGTCTGATGCAATCCGCTTCACATAAGCAGGACAACCCCATATCTTAAGGTGAGTTAAGTGAGGTTTCTTACTATTCCAAATCTCATATGGAGTAGTAGAGACTACCTTGGTCGGGACTCTGTTTAGCAAGTAAACAGCTGTCTTAAGTGCATAGCTCCAAAAGGATTTTGGAAGAGTTGCATGATTCATCATCGACCTAACCATGTCCATCAAGGTTCGGTTGCGCCTCTCAGATACACCATTATGCTGTGGTGTATACGGCGGAGTCCATTGGGACAATATCCCATTGTCCCTAAGATAATCTTGAAACTCTTGACTTAAGTATTCACCACCCCGATCGGATCGAAGTATTTTAATGCTTTTGCCAAGTTGTTTCTCTACTTCATTTCTGAACTCTTTGAATTTCTCAAAAGCTTCAGATTTGTGTTTCATCAAGAACACATACCCAAATCGTGAGTGATCATCGATAAAGGTGATGAAGTAGCTATAGCCTCCTTGTGCTAGAGTTGACATTGGTCCACATACATTGGTATGTATTAGACCAAGCAATTCTCCCACTGGATTACCTTTTCCGGAAAAGGGTAATTTGGTCATCTTGCCTTTTAAGCATGATTCACATGTATCAAATGAACCGGGTTCAAATGATTCCAAAATTCCACATCGGTGTAATTCGGTCATGCGTTTCTTACTTATATGGCCAAGACGACAGTGCCACGTGTAGGAGTCTATTCGATTATCTATTCGAGCACGTTTGTTGCTAACTTCGATATTGAAAACGTCACTGGATAAATCTAACGTGTAGATGCCATTGCACAAAGTTCCATTCCCATAAAGAACGCCATTTAAAGTTATGTAACAACAATTGTTACTAAAAGTTAAATGATAACCTTTTTCATTCAAACATGAAATAGATACAATGTTCTTTATTAACGAAGGAACGAAATAACAATTATCCAATTCTAAGACACGTCCAGTTGGGAGCTTTAGCAAATATGTTCCGATGGCAACAACAGCAATCCTTGCTCCATTTCCAACCCGCAAATTCGCTTCTCCCTTGACGAGTCTTCTTCTATTCCTTATCCCCTGTATGTCATTACATATATGTGAGCTAC
The DNA here is from genome assembly GCA_024364735.1 of Boesenbergia rotunda. Classification (NCBI taxonomy): domain Eukaryota; kingdom Viridiplantae; phylum Streptophyta; class Magnoliopsida; order Zingiberales; family Zingiberaceae; genus Boesenbergia; species Boesenbergia rotunda. Next base: position 758,133 of record JAGFNQ010002251.1, on the reverse strand, counting down.
ACCCAGTATCAAGTAACCAGGTATCTGAGGAAATAGAGTGACATTCAATAACGAAGATACCTGAAGAGGATGGGACATCGGATGCCTTCTTCTTCAAGGACTCAAGATAAACCTTGCAGTTTCTTCGCCAGTGACCCTCCTTGTCACAATGATGGCAAGTTTCTTTTGGTTTCTTTTCAGTCTTCTTGGGCTTTTTCTTCTTCCCTTTGTTCTGTTCTTTAGCCTTCCTCTTAGAACCTTTCTTCGAGGAACCAACTAACAGTACCGCTTTTTGATCCGGCTTTACAGAAGGCTCCACAGTCTTCGGCAGGTTGAGCAACTCAGGAATGGTGGTCTCTAGTTTGTTCATCCGATAGTTCATCACAAATTGTGAATAACTCTTGGGCAAACAACTCAGAATTAAGTCAATACTTAGTACATGATCCATTGCAAAACCGAGTGCGCTCAGTCGCTCAATGTACCCCAACATCTTTAACACAAACTGCGAGGCAGAAGTGCCTTCCTGCATCTTAGTGGTGAAGAGGAGTCTGGAGACTTCGAACCTTTCGGATCTCGCCTGCTCTTCAAACAACTCATGAAGATGGAAGATGATGGTATAAGCATACATATGCTCATGCTGCTTTTGCAGCTCAGGTACCATAGAGGCTAGCATGATGCAACATGCCAGTTCAGAATCGGTCACATGTTTCTGATAGGCCAACAATTGGTCTGGAGTTGCATTCTCTGGAGGATGGGTGGGAAGTTGATCTTCAAGGACATAAGTAAGCTTCTCTGCCTTGAGGACTATCCTCAGGTTTCGAAGCCAGTCCATGAAGTTCGGCCCAGTCAGTTTATTGGTGTCCAAAATGGAACGCAAGTTTAGGGAAGACATGATCGAGTGATTATCCTAGAAATACAAATTGAGATTATGTGAGAAGAATGATTAAAGAATGTATCAACATACATTAATAAAAAATCCTATTTATTTTTCAAATTGAATAACCCTTTTTATCAATTCGGGAGATCGTAGGAACATCTCCAAATAGGTTGATATCCAACCATAGATAAGAACAACCATGACTGTGGCCATCAAGTTTTTCTTAGCTATGAAGGTGGGTAATTATACCGATTACACATCACATATATGTAACTATCACTTTATGCTATCAACTAATTGAATGTTTGCATAAATCATTGGGTTGTTAACTCATTAACAAGTATGCAACATTATACATAGCACCCAACTGCACCTCTCTTCACATCGACCTTGGCTGTGGCACAACAAATCGATGCTCCAAGCTTAAGGCTGACCCATTAATCAAGAAATAGTTTTAATATGGTTGGAGCTCATTCAACCGTTTAGTCCGGCTTGGATGTGTCCAACAACCAAAACTAAGGATTGACCTCTGACTCCAACTATATTATTCATAAACTAATTCCATGGTTTGAACATGTTGAGGTTCAAGCCGGGCATGGATGTGTCCATCAACCCAAACTAGAAACAAAACTCTGATTCTAACCATATTAATGGAAGGTGTTGGCCTTAATATTTTGTAAGGGGTTTTGGGTCTCATCTTTTCTAAGCACATTCATGACATTATGTCATGACTAACGATTTCCTTAATAAAGTATGTATGTGACTTAATTTATCAAGTCTCATGAATTGAATTAGGAACCGGATTTCCTTAATTCTAATTTCACACTTTATTTAAGGAATTGTTTTGGGAAACAATTTCCTAAATTGTCATAATTAATTTCGAAAATAATATGTTCAAGACTTTGATTTCTCTAAATCAAATCTTATTAAATTAAGAGACAAATCCCTTAATTCAATGACATATTATTTTCATAAAAATCTCAGTTAAGAAAACTCTATAGGAAACCATTTTCCTAATTAATTTTGGAGACAACAATATGTAAGAGCATCACCTCTTAAAAACATATTTTATTCATGGATTTAATTAATTACAACAAATCATTTTCTAAGGGTGGCTCCCCGAGGCTCAGATACCCAAATAAAAGTAATTTGTTGTAAATCCAATTGGACGGCTCCCCGAGGCTCAATCCAAATCAAACATGACAATTTCAATTTAAAATTGGGAAATTAAATTACAACAACTAACTTTAAATTGGACGGCTCCCCGAGGCTCAATCCAAAATAAAGAATTTTGTTGTCATTTTAAAAACCAATTCAAATTTAATTGTCAATTAACTGTCCATGAATTTGTCTAGACTTTCTTAAAAGAAAGTGCCCAAAATTGCGAGATTTCATAAATAGGTTTTCAGAATAATTGTAAGTTTCTGGTACAAAGAAAACTTACATATTTCCAAAGTTGGAAAATTTCTAAAATAGAAAATTTCCAAAATTGGAAAGTTTCCAAAGATGGGAAGTTTTCACAATTATTATGAAATTTCAGAAACTAGGAAATTTCAAACGTTTGCGAAATTTCATGAGGATTTCCAAACTTTGAAATTCCTAAATCTAAAATTTATTATAATTGGAAAGTTTCCATAATTGAAAATTTTTCCGAAATTGAGATCATGACAAAGTTTTCCACAAAACAATTATATGATTATGTCGAACACTAACCGGCTCTGATACCACTGTTGGGACCGGGTGCATGTTGACAAAGATACGGGTTCGTAAAATTTTAATTTTTTACGTGCAGCGGAAGAATTAGCATAAAATAATTTCCTAAATTATTTTAACCACGTATCTAGCATGCAACCTTATGATGTGTTGACATAATCATAAATTAAAACTTTGCGGAAAAGTAAACAAATTTACTAAGTACCTCTCGTAACTCGAAGTAAGGGACGAGATCCAACCGTAGCGTCCCTTGGAAGCTCCGCCTCTATTCGCGTCCACGCCGAGTTCTCTTTGGGATGACTTCGCAAAGCCACGAGTTTTGTGTCGACGAGAACTACTAGATTCTCTGAAGACACAACTAGAAGATCAAGAAAGAAGAAAGGAAACTAACCACCAAGAATCGGAATCCAAATTCCGGAAAGAAGGAGATACGATCCGCTTCTTCTTCTTCTTCTTCTTCTCCTTCTTGATGGAAGCTTGCGCCGGCCCTAGGATGAGGAAGCGCCAACCCTAGGTGGAGGAAGCTTGCGCCGACCCTAGGTCTTGCAAAGGGGCGTCGGCCCTAGGTCCCAAGGTGGGCGCCGGCCCTAAGGGGAAGAGAGAAGAGAGAATAAGAGAGAGAGGGAGAGGATGCTTCTAATCTCTTGATCACTTAATTGGAATTGAGGGCTTGCCTTTGGTTCCTTTATATAGTAGCATCTCCCTTGCCAAGTCTCCCTCTTAACGGAATTTTCATAACAAATTTATCCTATAAATTCTCTTATGAATTATTCCGTTTAAACTAAGTTTTATTATAACTAATTTTATAATAAAACAAATACTTTCTCTCTTTTAATTATGGAATAAAATTTGTATAAAATTTTCTTATCATGGATAAATCAATTCATAATTGATTTTATAAATTAAAATTAAACCAATTCATGGTTCATTTTAATTTCCATAAAAAGAATAAATTTACTACAAATTTCTTTATAAATCTCTTTATATAAATTTCTTTATATATCAATTTATTTATCCATAATTTATTAAACAAATCGAGCTAGATTTATTTTATTAATTAAACCAATTAAATTGGTTTATCCCCTTTGCATTGGCCGGCCAAACCAATAGGGTGGACACCCTCTTTGGTCGGCCAAAAACAAGTCGATCCCATCGCGAATTAAACTCATTTAATTCGCCCAATAAGCCTTCAAAAGACTTAGCCATTTTAGTTTCCGTTGCGCCTCTAATTAACTCAGATTCGACTTATTTCTCTTTATCGGAAAATCCAATTTTCAACTCGTTTTAAATCCCTCGGATTACTCGTAGTGCGTGTGACTAAATAGGCTTTCGATTTATGTTGGCCGTCTATAATCAACCAATTATAGAACGATCATGAGTGGCACCTAGTAGTACATCATGATCCCCAATTAATCGAAAGATCAACGGTTTTGACCTCAGAAGAAATTATTCTGAAACCCTTCAGCAGCTCTAATGAATCGTACCCCATTCCCTTCACCACCTTATACCCACTTGGTTCAGGACATGGTCTGTTTGTGTCAGTCCCCACTAGACTGACTACGTCACACCTAGCCCAAGTAGTGTCTTTTTCGTCCTTTGGA
>JAGFNQ010002251.1:657900-740685 GCA_024364735.1 Boesenbergia rotunda | reverse complement strand
TACTTATAATCTCTCTGATCAGATGATAGCGTCGAAGCACGTGTTTGGATCGCTGATGAGACCTTGGTTCCTTCGCTTGTGCAATAGCTCCATTGTTGTCGCAGTAAACCGGCACTGCTTCATCAATGGTTGGAACACCAAGTTCTGAGACAAACTTCTTGATCCAAACTGCTTCCTTTGCTGCTTCCGAAGCTGCGATATATTCCGCTTCCGTGGTAGAATCCGCTACGGTGTCTTGTTTGGAACTTTTCCAACTTACTGCGCCTCCATTCAAAGTAAATACGTATCCAGACTGCGATTTGGAGTCATCCTTATCTGTCTGGAAACTGGCATCTGTATACCCACGTATTACCATATCTCCTTCTCCATATATTAGGAACACATCCTTAGTTCTTCTTAAGTACTTAAGGATTGTCTTACAGCCGCCCAATGATCCATTCCTGGATCACTGGTATCTGCTTGTGACGCTCAAGCATACGATACATCGGGCCTAGTACATAACATAGCATACATGATAGATCCTATCGCGGATGCATAGGGAATCTTATTCATGCAAATCCTCTCGTCTTCTGTGCGCGGACACATAGACTTTGAAAGGTTGATCCCATGCCTGATGGGAAGGTAACCTTTCTTGGATTCCGACATGCTAAACCTTTTTAGCACTCGGTCTATATATGTAGACTGCGAAAGACCAAGCAACCGTTTTGATCTATCTCTATAGATTCTAATCCCAAGGATATAGGTTGCTTCTCCCAGGTCTTTCATGGAGAAAGTTTTGGACAACCATATTTTAACTGTCTGTAAAACTGATATATCGTTTCCTATAAGTAATATGTCATCGACATATAATACTAGGAATACGACTGCACTCCCACTAACCTTCTTGTACACACAAGGTTCGTTAGGATTTTGTGAGAAATCAAACTCTTTGATTGTCTCATCAAAACGGATGTTCCAGCTCCTAGATGCTTGCTTTAGTCCATATATGGATCATCGAAGCTTGCATACTTTGGTTTTATCAACCGATGTGAAACCTTCAGGTTGTATCATGTATACATCCTCAAGCAGGTTTCCATTAAGGAAAGCCGTTTTCACATCCATTTGCCATATCTCATAATCATAATGAGCTGCTATGGCTAGGAGCATCCGAATGGATTTAAGCATAGCCACTGACGAATAGGTTTCGTCATAATCAATTCCTTGTTTCTGACGATATCCTTTTGCCACTAATCTAGCCTTAAAGGTAACAACATTACCTTCCATATCGGTTTTCTTCTTGAAAACCCACTTGCACCCTATGGGCTTAATCCCTTCAGGTGGGTTAACCAAGTCCCATACTTGATTTTCGTACATGGAATCCATTTCCGACTTCATGGCTTCAAGCCATTTGTCCCTTTCTGAATTTTTCAGAACATCTTCATAACTGATAGGTTCGTCATCGCTTATGAGTAACACGTCGTTCGATTCTCTTACGAGAAATCCGTATCTCTCTGGAATATTGCGTGCCCTATCAGACCTACGAAGAGGTGGTGTTGTTTTAGGTTCAACTGATAGCTCATCATTATGAGGTATTGGTTGTGGGTCTAGACTAGGTGTCTCTGTAATGTCTATTGGAGTTTCTTGAACTTCATCAAGTTCAATCCCACTCCCACTGTTTTCTTGTAAAAGAAGTTCTTTCTCTAGAAATACAGCATGCCTTGAAACAAACACCTTTTGTTCCAAGGGATGATAGAATTGGTAACCCTTCGTTTCCTTAGGGTATCCAATAAATAGACATTTATCAGACTTAGCATCCAATTTGTCTGATACAACCCGCTTCACATAAGCAGGACAACCCCATATCTTAAGATGAGTTAAGTGGGGTTTCTTACTATTCCATGTCTCATATGGAGTAGTAGAGACTACCTTGGTCGGGACTCTGTTTAGCAAGTAAACAGCTGTCTTAAGTGCATAGCCCCAAAAGGATTTTGGAAGAGTTGCATGATTCATCATCGACCTAACCATGTCCATCAAGGTTCGGTTGCGCCTCTCAGATACACCATTATGCTGTGGTGTATATGGTGGAGTCCATTGGGACAATATCCCATTGTCCCTAAGATAATCTTGAAACTCTTGACTTAAGTATTCTCCACCTCGATCGGATCGAAGAATCTTAATACTTTTGCCAAGTTGTTTCTCTACTTCATTTCTGAACTCTTTGAATTTCTCAAAGGCTTCAGATTTGTGTTTCATCAAGAACACATACCCGAATCGTGAGTGATCATCGATAAAGGTGATGAAGTAGCTATAGCCTCCTTGTGCAAGAGTTGACATTGGTCCACATACATCAGTATGTATAAGACCAAGCAATTCTCCCACTGGATTACCTTTTCCGGAAAAGGGTAATTTGGTCATCTTGCCTTTTAAGCATGATTCACATGTATCAAATGAACCGGGTTCAAATGATTCCAGAATTCCACATCGGTGTAATTCGGTCATGCGTTTCTTACTTACATGGCCAAGACGGCAATGCCAAGTGTAGGAGTCTATTCGATTATCTATTCGAGCACGTTTGTTGCTAACTTCGATATTGAAAACGTCACTGGATAAATCTAACGTGTAGATGCCATTGCAGAAAGTTCCATTCCCATAAAGAACGTCATTTAAAGTTATGTAACAACAATTATTACTAAAAGTTAAATGAAAACCTTTTTCATTCAAACATGAAATAGATACAATGTTCTTTATTAATGAAGGAACGAAATAACAATTATCCAATTCTAAGACACGTCCAGTTTAGAGCTTTAGCAAATATGATCCGATGGCAACAGCAGCAATCCTTGCTCCATTTCCAACCCGCAAATTTGCTTCTCCCTTGACGAGTCTTCTTCTATTCCTTAGCCCCTGTATGTCATTACATATATGTGAGCTACACCCAGTATCAAGTACCCAGGTATCTGAGGAAATAGAGTGACATTCAATAACGAAGATACCTGAAGAGGATGGGGCATCGGATGCCTTCTTCTTCAAGGACTCAAGATAAACCTTGCAGTTTCTTCGCCACTGACCCTCCTTGCCACAATGATGGCAAGTTCCTTTTGATTTTTTTTCAGTCTTTTTGGCCTTTTTCTTCTTTCCCTTATTCTGTTCTTTTGCTTTCCTCTTAGAACCTTTCTTCGAGGAACCAACTAACAGTACCGCCTTTTCATCCTGCTTCACAGAAGGCTCCACAGTCTTCAGCAGGTTGAGCAACTCAGGAATGGTGGTCTCCAGTTTGTTCATCCGATAGTTCATCACAAATTGTGAATAACTCTTGGGGAAACAACTCAGAATTAAGTCAATACTTAGTTCATGATCCATTGCAAAACCGAGTGCGCTCAGTCGCTCAATGTACCCCAACATCTTTAACACAAACTGCGAGGCAGAAGTGCCTTCCTGCATCTTAGTGGTGAAGAGGAGTCTGGAGACTTCGAACCTTTCGGATCTCGCCTCTCTTCAAACAACTCATGAAGATGGAAGATGATGGTTTAAGCATCCATATGCTCATGCTGCTTTTGTAGCTCAGGTACCATAGAGGCTAGCATAATGCAACTCGCAAGTTCAGAATCGGTCACATGTTTCTGATGGGCCAACAATTGGTCTGGAGTTGCATTTTCTGGAGGATGGTCGGGAAGTTGATTTTCAATGACATAAGCAAGCTTTTCCGCCTTGAGGACTATCCTCAGGTTTCGAAGCCAGTCCATGAAGTTCGGCCCAGTCAGTTTATTGGTGTCCAAAATGGAACGCAAGTTTAGAGAAGACATGATCGAGTGATTATCCTAGAAATACAAATTGAGTTTATGTGAGAAGAATGATTAAAGAATGTATCAACATACATAAATAAAATCCTATTTATTTTTCAAATTGAATAACCCTTTTTATCAATTCGGGAGATCGTAGGAACATCTCCAAATAGGTTGATATCCAACCATAGATAAGAACAACTATGACTGTGGCCATCAAGTTTTTCTTAGCTATGAAGGTAGGTAATTACACCGATTACATATCACATATATGTAACTATCACTTTATGCTATCAACTAATTGAATGTTTGCATAAATCATTAGGTTGTTAACTCATTAACAAGTATGTAACATTATACATAGCACCCAACTGCACCTCTCTTTACATCGACCTTGGCTGTGGCACAACAAATCGATGCTCCAAGCTTAAGGCTGACCCATTAATCAAGAAATAGTTTTAATATGGTTGGAGCTCATTCAACCGTTTAGTCAGGCTTGGATGTGTCCAACAACCAAAACTAAGGATTGACCTCTGACTCCAACTATATTATTCATAAACTAATTCCATGGTTTGAACATGTTGAGGTTCAAGTCAGGCATGGATGTGTCCATCAACCCAAACGAGAAACAAAACTCCGATTCTAACCATATTAATGGAAGGTGTTGGCCTTAATATTTTGTAAGGGGTTTTGGGTCTCATCTTTTCTAAGCACATTCATGACATATGTCATGACTAACGATTTCCTTAATAAAGTATGTATGTGACTTAAGTTATCAAGTCTCATTAATTGAATTAGGAACCGGATTTCCTAATTCTAATTTCATACTTAAAGGAATTGTTTTGGGAAACAATTTCCTAAATTGTCATAATCAATTTCGGAAATAATATGTTTAAGACTTTGATTTCTCTAAATCAAATCTTATTAAATTAAGAGACAATTCCCTTAATTCAACCACATATTATTTTCATGAAAATCTCTTTTAAGAAACTCTATAGGAAACCATTTTCCTAATTAATTTTGGAGACAACAATATGCAAGAGCATCACCTCTTAAACCATATTTTATTCATGGATTTAATTAATTACAACAAATCATTTTCTAAGGGTGGCTCCCCGAGGCTCAGATACCCAAAGAAAAGTAATTTGTCGTAAATCCAATTTGGTCCGTTTCGGAAACGCAACCAAATCAAACATGACAATTTCATTCAAAATTGGGAAATTAAATTACAACAACTAACTTTAAATTGGACGGCTCCCCGAGGCTCAATCCAAAATAAAGAATTTTGTTAATAATTTAAAGCCAATTCAAATTTGAAATTGTCAACTAACTGTCCATGAATTTGTCTAGACTTTCTTAAAAGAAAGTGCCCAAAATTGCGAGATTTCATAATAGGTTTTTCAGAATGGTTGTAAGTTTTTGGTATAAAGAAAACTTACATATTTCCAAAATTGGAAAATTTCTAAAATTAGAAAAATTTCCAAAATTGTAAAGTTTCCAAAGATGGGAAGTTTTCACAATTATTATAAAATTTCAGAAAATAGAAAATTTCAAAAGATTGCGAAATTTCATGAGGATTTCCAAACTTCGAAATTCCTAAATCTAAAATTTATTATAATTGGAAAGTTTCCATAATTGAAAATTTTTCCAAAATTGAGATTATGACAAAGTGTTCCACAAAACAATCATATGATTATGTCAAACACTAACCTCGCTTACCACTGTTGGGACCGGGTGCATGTCGACAAGGATACGGGTTCGTAAAATTTTAAATTTTTACGTGCAGCGGAAGAATTAGCATAAAATAATTTCCTAAATTATTTCAACCACGTATCTAGCATGCAACCTTATGATGTGTTGACATATTCATAAATTAAAACTTTGCGGAAAAGTAAACTAATTTACTAAGTACCTTTCGTAACTCGAAGTAAGGGACGAGATCCAACCGTAGCGTCCCTTGGAAGCTCCGCCTCTATTCGCGTCCACGCCGAGTTCTCTTCGGGATGACTTCGCAAAGTCACGAGTTTTGTGCCGACGAGAACTACTAGATTCTCTATAGGCACAACAAAGAAGATTAAGAGAGGAAAGGGAAACTAACCACCAAGAAATGGAATCGATTCCGAGATGGAAGGAGATGTGATCCGCTTCTTCTTCTTCTTGGTTGACTTCTCCTTCTTCTTGTTAGCTCACGGCAACCACCTTTTATGGTAGGAGTTGTGCCGGCCCTAACCCTCAAGAGGGGGCGCCGGCCCTAGAAGCTTCAAGGTGGGCGCCGGCCCTAGGTGGGGAGAAGGGAAGGAGAAGAGAATAAAAGAGAGAGAGGGAGAGATTAGCTCTATACCAATTGACAACTCAATTGATTGGGATTAAGGGCTTGCCTTTGGTTCCTTTATATAGTATCATCTCCCTTGCCAAGTCACCCTCTTAACAGAATTTTACATAAGAAATTTATCCTATAAATTCTCTTATTAATTATTCCGTTTAAACCAAGTTTTATTATAACTAACTTTATAATAAAACAAATACCTTTTCTCCTTTTATTATGGAATAAATTTTATAAGAAATTTATAAACTTTCTTAATATGGAAAAATCAATTATTAATTGATTTTATAAAATTAAAATAAACCAATTCATGGATTATTTTAACTTCCATAAAAGAATAAATTTCTATAAATTTATTTATATAAATTTCTTTATATAAATTTCTTTATACAAATTTATTTATCCATAATTTATAAAATAAATCGTGCTAGATCTATTTTATTAATTAAACCAAATAAAATGGTTTTCTCCCTTTAATGTGGCCGGCCAAACCAAGGGGGTTTGGCACCCTCCTTGGCCGGCCAATCAAGCCCCATCAACCGCGAATTAAACTCATTTAATTCGCCCAATAAGCCTTCAAAAGACTTAGCCAATTTTAGCTTCCATTGCGCCTCTGATTAACTCAGATTCGACTTATTTCTCTTGTATTTAAAAGACTTATCTCTCATGTATTTAAAAGACTCGCACTCTAAACATGATCTACTCTGGCCAGAGGTTTTGTGTAACAATCCGACGATAGGCCTGGGTATACATCTCCTCGCAAGGAGTGGTGAATCCTTTGTAGGCTGTACAAACATCTTCGAGCACTTCGGCTTATACCCAATCATCCTGGGTCCACACCTCCTTGGAGATGCTTGCTTAAGATGTTAAAGTATAAGTCTCCATGACCAAGATGACTTGAACACCGCAAGTCAAAGGAACATCGCACTTAAGCTGCAGTAAGAACTTCATTGACATATCTACATGTAGATTCCCATATGAAGTCTTACAGCTAGTAACTCCAATGAACTAGTTCCCTTAACTAGCATCCATGTTTATCTCCGGACATCCCAATGTCACCAGCCAGTGAGAATCAGCTGATTAGAGAATAACCCATGCTAGTCTCAACAGAATTGATAATGTCCGTTTTTATCAATTCATCGACTAGGGATAATTTCAATACTTCACAATTGCACATTAGAGATAATCACTAGTTGTGATCCCATCACAAATTCTCTTATGCTGTGAGTTGTATTGCGGACATTCAGTAGATGAGTTTAAGATCCCAATCAAAAACATGTATACTCAAATAGTGAATTATCATTTACTAATATAAATGTGTACATCATAAGGCGATTGCCTTAGGACACTTCTCTCATATCACTAACAGTGGTGATCTAACAATGTTACTCAAGTGTGCAGGAAAAGTCCTAGTGAAGGGCTGCTAGGCACCTGGCGAAGGACTGCCAGGAAACAAAGTCCTAGCGAACGGCCGCTAGGCACCTGGCGAAGGATTGCCAGGATACAAAGCCCTAGCGAAGGACTGCTAGGCACCTGGCGAATGAATCCCAGGATACAAAGCCCTAGCGAAGGACTGCTAGGCACCTAGTGAAGGAATGCTAGCCACCAAGCGAAGGACAGCTTGGTACTGAAGCCCTGGCGAAGGACTGCTAGGCACCAGGCGAAGACAGGTTGGTACTGAAGACCTAGCGAAGGACAGCTAGGCACCTGGCGAAGGACAGCTGGGCAGAAGTCTAACCGGAGGAGCCGGTTGGCATTAGGTACATTCTCCTGAGAGGAGTAGGTGAGGACGCGTTCCCCGTCGAGGGAACAGTAGGCGTCGGTTCGACCTAGGGCTCCATTTTGGAGGACCAAAGTCAGAACCAAGACAGCTAAGGCTGTATAAACTAACATCTGACTGCTTTATGTTGTTTTGGACTAACCCTGGATGCAGGACCGAAGGAACGAGTGTCTGCAGCTCAGAGAGCCTCAAAGGAGTGAGGCAGCAGTTGACCAGGGCGCCCGGAGTGTCCCGGGCGCCCCCAAGGTGAACACAAAACACATGAAGCAAAGGCAGGCTTTGACAGCTCATGGGTGGGGCGCCCCCATGCTCCCGGGCGCCCCCCCATGCCTCTAGCATCCCGGGCACCCCCAGTGCAATCCAACGAAGCAGAAGCCAGCGAAGCCAAGGGATAAGAGTTGACCCGATCAACTCGGTGCCCCCGTCAGATCTGATCCCGAGTTTGAAAGGATCAGAGCTGACCGAGTGGAACTCGGATCGGCCGACACGTGGGGGGGGCCACCCCCGACGTTCCGTGCGCCCCTAGGGGCTATAAATAGGCCCTCGACCCTAAGGCTTTGAACAACAATTCTTCCAACGCTTCTACGCTCTTCTGCTCCCGCGCTCTGCTCCGGAAACCTCCCAACTCGAGATACAAGGGTCGACGATGTCCCTCCGCTTCAATAATTGAATCTACACCGGATGTCGGTAACGAAGAGTTGTTTTTAAGTTTACTATACTGCTTTTGTAATATCTCTCTGTAAACGATTTTGCGCAAATATAGAATTGCCCATAGTAAACGGTCAATGACCGTGGGCCTTGGAGTAGGAGCCGACCGCGACTCCGAACCAAGTAAAAAACTTGGTGTTTGCGTGTGTTTGATTTAAATTTCCGCTGCGTAATTGCTCTAACTTTAATCCAAACGTTTTACGATATTCACTCCCCCTCTATCGTTTCTCTCGATCCAACAAGTGGTATCAGAGTGGGGAAGCTCAAATTTGGTGCAACCACCAATTTTAGAGTTTTTCGGATTTTCAAAATTATTTTATCTTTTTTAATCTTTTCTCGTTAATCGAAGTGGTGCAACACCACTCGATCTTTATTTCAAATAAATAATATCTGTAGGTGTGTTTAAAATATTCGTCTTTTTCAATTTTGAATTCTTATTTTCTTACCATTACTCAGAATTGATAAAACGAACCATTTTTGAAAATTTGTCATAATTTTTTTTTAATTATTATTTTAATATTTTTCTCGAAATTCGTGCTAAGCAAAATTTTTTCCAAATAGTAAATTCTTACATTTTCATCATTAATCAAAATAAAGTCAACATTTTCAAAAATTTATCATTATTTTTTTATTTTATTATTTTACCTTGAAATTCGTGCAAATACTTTTATTGAGCTAGTTTTTTCTCTCTCCCGCACTACTAATCCAAAACCAAGTCTTGGTACATTTTTTTGTGTTTCTTTTGTGTACGAGGTATAAACTAAATGGCCAACCAAGAATGGAACAGTGCCCGTCCACCGCTCTTCTCTGGCGAAAATTTTAACTCCTGGAGAAATCTAATGGAATCCCACCTGAAGGCTAATCTGGATTTATGGTTGATAATCCAAACGGGATTCACATTCCCCACCGAAGAAGGAACATCGATCACTTGGGACAAACTGGATGAACTAACACTGAGGAAGATCGAGACAGATGCAAGGGCTACTGCAATCCTACAATGTGGCCTAACCAATGAAGAATTAAAGCGGGTCAGATCCTTCAGATGTGCTAGAGAAATCTGGGAAAAACTGATTGACCTTCATCAAGAGATCTCAGATGAAGAAGAAGATCAAGTAAGTTATCTTGCCCTTTCGGTCCAAGCACAAACAGCCGAGTCAGAGTCTGAACCAGAATCAGACGACGAATTGACTAAGACGGTAACCGATTTTGAATTCTTATCAAAATTTAAATTAAATAATCAAACAGATACTGTAATGGTCGAGGAAGGTGTAAATTCTTTTGCAAGGAAAAATCTTAAAGAACCACCAAAGAAGGAGCTTCAACTAGTACCCGAGTCCGACTCAGACACAGATCAGAAGATGAGCCTAGATCCGAGGCGGCAAGAATCAAGGGGGAGATTCCCAATAAGGAACCAAAAGGTAAAAGTGTAAAATCATATTTTAAAAATCATGTAACTTGTTACACATGTAGGGAGAGAGGGCACTACCAAAGTGAGTGTCCTACTCGTAAGATTCGAACGACACCACCAACGGCGATAAAGGAATCAGTTCCAAAAGCACGAAAGGACAAAAGTCGCATTCAATGCTTCAAGTGCCAGGAGTTCAGGCATTACAAAAGTGAATGCACAAATAAAAGAGCTACCAAGAATGCCGGACAAACAATCAACAAAGGTAAATTTACAGTATTTGAAAATCCGTTATTTACCTTGAATAATGTGATTGATTCATGTAACTTAATTAAAGCAAACATCAGAAAATTGAAACAAGAAAATGAAACCCTAAAACATAAGGTCAATAAGTTAGAAAATTTAATTCATAATCTTGCTGATTTTGAAAATCCGGAGTATTACTCCAATTGTGACCTTACTTAGACAATTGTTTGTTTTAATTATGTGTTTCTTTTTATTTTTGTTTTTTTTGCCTAGAATTAGGACTGGTTAGTTAAAGGACAGAACCAACTTAACTGAAATTTGAACAACATAGTATTGGGTGACGGTGAGATGATAGTACGTTAGGGAAGCCTTTTCTAATAAGGTCAAGTATACACTACTTGGTCTCATTAGACTGGTGAAACTAGCCGAAACTACCGATCCAAGACCCAAACTAGTTAGACCAGAATTTACCAAAAAGTAATTTTGAAGATGAAATTTCACTAAAAGGCTTTGTCTAGGAAAGGGTTGATGATCATATAAGGCTACGGCTAAAGAAGGCCTTGTGCCTCGCCAAGACCTAGAAGCCAATTTTTTAAATTCAAATTCAATTTACTCTTTGTTAAATTCGAATCTAACACAAATTTTTTGTTAATTTTAGATTCAAATATCTCTTTTCAAAATAAATTTAAATTGGGTTTAAAAAATAATTTAACTTTTCAAAATTAATCATGGCCTTTTCAAAATAAATCTTTCTATTAAAATATGCATTTCATAAAACAGTTAAGGATATCCTGTTTTGTCACTTAGAAATGGGTGAGATGCTTAGCACCTAAAAGTTGAGTCCAACCCAACCAACTAATTCAGATTAATCAAACTAAAATTAATTCAATTAAATCAAAATGAAATCTTAATTAAATCAATTAAATTCAATTAAATCTTAATTAAATCAAATAAATTTAATTAAATCTTAATAAATTAAATTTAATTCAATCAAATTCAAATTTAATACATCTAACTTTTAAAATTCAAATTTAATTTAACTAACTTTTAAAATTCAAACTTAAAATTCTAATTAATTTCAAAATCCTCAAAAATCATTTTAACTTTTAAACTAAGGTTTAATGTTTCAAAATTAACCATTTTTTTGTTAAAATTAAATATTTATCTCACACAACCCATAAGGTTAACATGTTTAACCATGTAGAACTGGGTGAGACATCTAGGACCTAAAACACTACAAGAATTTTTGCAATCAAAAACGTCCAATCGACAACGTTTTTTAAAAAAAACATTGTCTTTTTTTGTTTTACAACGTTTTTAGTGAAAAGCGTTGTCTATGTGTTTTACTTTTTAATAACGACAACGTTTTATAATGATGCGATGTGCTTAGTGTTGTGGTTTCGGATGAAAGACAACGCTGTTACAAAAGCGTTTTTTAAAAGCGTTGTCGTATTTCCCGCTAAAATAAAAAACACATCCCTCACTCATTGCCAAACCTCGGCGGCTCGTGAAAAATCACTCCGCGCTTCTTTTCTCCGCGAAATATCTCCCTCCACCTCCCTCCACCTCCCTCATTGCCACCTCCCTCGTCCTCTCCTCTCCACAAAATCGACATTGTGTACGGTTCCTCTGCCGGCGTTGGAGTTCCCTTCATCGTTTCATAGCCGCGGTATTTCTCCCACCTTCCTCGCTTCGCCTCCGGCAGTCGAGGAGGTGCATCTCCGTCTCCCAGCCGAAACCCTAATTACTTCCCTGCCGAAATCCAGATCTTCTCGAAGAATCCAGTTTCAGGAAGATAATCTAGAGTTAACTTCTTGTTAAGCTCATCAAGAACTAACAGCTTCCTCGTTTTTTCGTGTATATCTGCAGATAATAGAGTTATCCGCGAGATCCACAGAGGGTCCGATCAATGGTCATGGCGGATGAGGGGAGCTCCACTCCTCTCACTGCGCCTACCCCCATCACTGAACCTGACGAGATTGACCTAGAAGCTGGACCCGCCGAGCAATTCCAGTGCCGGATCTGCCTCGAAACTGACGGTCGTCTACCTTTCTTCACCCACTTGCTATTTTTATTTTTTAATTTCTTGCAACGAAAGACTGTATCTTGATCTTGCATTTTGGAACAAGTTTTCTTCTGGTGCTTTGAGATTTTGGTTGAGCTGCTATTTTGTTTGATTATTACTTTTTTTTTTGCTCAAAATAAAAATGGTTTGGATCTTCAGGACGGGATTTCATAGCGCCATGCAAGTGCAAGGGAACTTCCAAGTATGTCCACCGTGAATGCTTGGACCACTGGCGATCTGTCAAAGTGAGTCAATTGCGTGTCTGGTATGATGCTTTGAGGTTTAGAAGACTTTGCTGCAAATGCAAATCCTTGGTATTGTGTTTAAGTTTCACTTTGGTTTTGTTGTGCTGCGAGAACATGCCATTATGATTTTTTTCTTCCTTAGCCAGGTGAAAATTATGGAAAATTTCAACCCTTTTCCTTTTGTTTGACAAATAGGTTGTTTCCCAGAAGATGTACAAAGTGTTTATCAATGTATATATGATTTTCTTTTTGTTTGGGATAGTGCTGATTGCTTAGTTAGTTAGCATGTGGTATAATTATTGCGCGATAAATAAGTTTTTATTAACTTGCTATTGTCTTATCCATGGAGCCATTTGAGATCCTAGAAGACAAGTAGCAGTCACATTGTTAAACATTCTTATGTTTACTAGTGCTTTAGTGTTTAAATATCAATTCATAACACTCTCGATTCTGGTTGACCTAGCGATTACAGTCTTTCCTATGTTGATATTATTAAATTTAGCTGCAACACTAGATCTTGGATATCCTTTCTTGCATTAGTGACATGTTCTGTTGTTCATCGTTCATAACATGGTTTGAAACTTGGTGAATTCTCGTCATTTTTTGTTTGTTGGTGAATCAATTGGATAGGAAAATGTCTTCTCTTGATTATAATTTGAATCATGATTGAACCATCTTTATCCAGAATAAAATTTAAGGATGGACTCATGATAGATGCTGCAATTAAAAATATAAATTATTTTTGTGTTCTCACCATTCTTGTAACTCTTTCCATCATTTAGCAGAAATATTATGTGTACTGATTGATGAATTGATGTTGAGGGTTGCTTATGTCACACTACTATAACTTTAAAAAGCTCATGTTGAATTGTAATAATAAGAGATGAGTTGAAGTGATTGAACCAAATTAATTATTCAGAAGAATGATCAAACTGCTTGTTTGATTAGAGGTTGACAGGAACGGAGTTTGCTGGATTAAAGGTTGACAGCATTAACAAATGTTCATCTTTGTTCTCAATATTTTATTTTATTTGGTAGACCAATTAGTGAAAAATACACAATTCTAGGTAGCTAATCATTTGCAAATTTCATTTTCTCAGGAAGGTTTTGCATTTGCTCATTGCACAACTTGCAAGGCTCCTTACTATCTGAGGGTTCATGTTCATGCAGACAGGAAATGGAGAGTCTTGAAGTTTCGATTCTTTGTTACTAGAGATATACTAGTTATATTCGTAGCTGTTCAACTTGTAAACTTGATCTCCAGGCCATTTGTGATGCATTTGGAAAATTTTATATTTTCCCCCACTAAATTATCATTTGTGAATTGATAGGTGTCTGTATAAAAAGAAGCTGAAAGATAACACTACAAAGAAATTCAGATTTAAGTGCTATGGATGCAGGTTCAATCTCCATCCCAGCTCGTCTTGTACTTCCGTCCTTGGAATTGCTACTAAAACTTGCAGAAACAAATGATCGGCCTTGCATTTGTTGTTCACCTTCCGCATTAATATGTTTAAGTGTTAATTTTCCTGAAGTTGCTTGATTTTCTGCTAAGTCTGAGGAGTTTCATTTTTTCAGGACGACCGGGCACTGAAACGGGAGAAAAGGAAACAGTCTTATAGAGAGTCTGCCAGAAGATCAAGGATGAGAAAACAGGTATTTTTAAGTCTTGACTTTTCACCGATATCATAGCTGCCATAATTTCTTTGACTGAGTTCGAAATTTGTGGATCAATTTGGAAATCTCATTTTAAATTTTAAAGTTTAAAGATTCTATATGTTTTTAATTTCTATGGGTCGTTAAAAATGTTTTGAATTCAGTTGTAATTTTTGAGAAAAAAATAAACTTTTTGTTAGACCGACATAGGCTCATTTTGAGTCTACGGTTAGGATCCCATAATATTATTAAATTCTTGAATAAGAACAAGTTGCCCAACTAAGAAAGCATATTTTTTTTTCTCTAAAGCTATAACAAACTTTTAACAATTTGTAGAAATTATTTAAGATGAAGTTTGTAAATTGATCCCTAATCTTAGAACTGCACCACATTTCTTGTCATTTTTCTCTTGCAGCTGAAGTTTCAGTTCTTTCCCATAATATTATACGCTTGTTTAATTCTACCAAGGGAAGGAAAGGGAGAAAAAATGCTAAGTGGGAAGTAGTTAAGGTATGTATACTTTTGTTTAACATATATTGGAATGTGTATAATTTTCGTTAACTATTTGACAATAATTACCATATATAGGCTCCTCAACAACTGGATGCGAAACAATGCGGTTTTTTTGTGATGAGATACATGAAACAAATTATTGAAGAAGTTGAGACTATCGAGAGAGATTCACTGAGATCAATAGTAACTATATTAAGCTTATCTCAAATTCTTTGACATTAACTATTTAGAATTGCAAAGTGATCAGTGTTGATTGTTTTTCCCATTAACCACTCGCCAATTTAATTTATCTGTGTTCACAGTTCACAAAAACAGGTTACTCTCGTGATCAAATTGATGAGGTTCGGGCCGAGTTGACGGAGTGCATTCAAGATCATATTTCTGAATAGGTTTGGAATCATACAAGATCATTATTCTATTTAGATTTAAGTTCATGGAATGATTTTTTTTTTAAAAGTAGCTTACATTATATTGTATTTTCTAGAATTTCTAATTCCATTTTTATAGGCAGTGTTAAAGGATAGTTATGAGATCGAGCTTCAGAAGTTGGCCCCAATCGCGGATTGATTATGAAACTTGTGAATTGAAAAACTCGTGAAACTCTTAAGTGATTGATGATGTGTTGTAAAACGCGTAGGTGAGGTAAGTTACTATTAGTTTTGACTTGAGAATTTTATGCCAACTATTTGCCTATCCATTTAATTTTTATCTGTTAATTATTCTTAGCTATTTGACTTGAGGAAATGTAATTTTTGATTAGTTAGAGTGTAGTTTAAGATATAGCTACAAATTGTTAAGCTTGCTTAAGAGTTAAGCATAATTGGTATTCAGATTTTAGGCCTGCCTTGGTGTAGACTAACTAATGAAGCCTAGAAGGAAGCACAATGAAGTGTGAAACAAGGGCTCACTTACAATGGCTTATGAAATTGAAAATCGTACTTGTGTCTGAAAATCGTAGATAGTGTACCTAGATACAGTTTCTTGTAAGAGGAACCTCTTTAGTAACCAAGTCTGGGTGATTTAATTGCATATCTATTTGTTTTTGCGAATTTGGAATTTATATGCTTAGTTTTTACCTTTTTGTAGTTTGCAAGGTTTAAAATCTCATTTGGGTCAGTCATTGATATCTAGCTAGACGAAATCAACATAATGTATGTATGAGATGGTGTCGATAAAAAATTCAAGAAGGGGAAAAAGAGTAAGGAGAGGATTAGAGGAGGATGGATAAAGAAGAAGAGGCAGGGAATTAGACATAATATTCACATTCAACATTATTCTTAGATAGAGTTCTGTAGTTTTCCTATAGAAATCACATTCGGCAAAGTTCTATTTCCTTTCTGTCATGAACTACATAATGTAGTTATTGATGAGAGAGATTTTTTTGTTGAGCAAACTCTTTACATCAACTATACAATATGCCACAACTCTGAAGCGTGCATTACTATTCTTTATGATTGTGCTCAACTTTCTTTTCAGATGAGATATTTTTCTAGATTTATGGAAACCATTACAGTATTTGATAAACAGTACAGTAACTAACTAGTTTATTTTTTTGGATTCATTTTCCAGCTGATGCTCTTGTTTCTACTGGACTGGCTGCATTAGGATACAACTTTGTAAACATAGGTGAATCATCAGTTAATGTCTTCCCACCTGAATGTTCAAATTCATTAATCAGTTTGCCTTCTCTTGTTTTGTCATATTTTGAACAGATGATTGCTGGTCCTCTTCATCACGAAATCATCAGGTTTGTTCTAAAGTGGCATTCCATCTCCAAGCATTGCACAAATACTGGGACTTACCATATGCTTGAACATAGCTGCTTAATTAGAATGGGATCAAAAGAACATGATGAGTTTGTAGATTTGTATACCTGTTGAATTTTGCTTCTGCTAAGGGATCAACTCTTATTAATTGGAATGGGATCAAAAGAATATGATGAGTTGGTAGATTTGTATACTGGTTGAATTTTGCTTTTGCTAAGGAATCAACTCTGATTAGTATTTTCATACATGAATTAGTATGTCTTAATACTGAGTTACCGACACAGAGAAGTTCTAGCTGCATCTCTTAACAATGTTAAAGTTGATAATTTGGAAAAGTGAATTATTTTTGTATTATATCCTTGGGAATTGAGAACATATGGTTCAATCCTGTTAAGCATTTTCTGATCTAATTTATCATTAATTAGATTGGTTTTCTATATTTTTAACTAGGAATAGTGTGTGGTAGTCCTGTTGATTCCAGACAATCCAGTGGCATAGTTGTGTTAGTAACCATAGTTGAAACTTGTAAGTCAGGATCGGATTACATTTAGAAAGTTAGGCTCAGAGTTTGCTCTTGTAGCCAACTCTCAAAAGTCAGGAGTCTTGTATGTTAAAGAGTTGCCTTTCTCAATTTTGTATTTAACAAAATTGAATACACCACTATCTTTTGTCTGCTAATGAGGAACCTCCTGTTATTGTTTACACATGTAAAGTAGTATGTAGCATACTTCCTGATACGGTTCTGGGCAAGATTCACTCATATGATGCAATGAATTCAAAGACAATCTAATTCTGTTCAGTCCTGCTAGTAGGCTCTCTAATACTGCTCTTTGTTTAAAAATTTCTCTCTTAGCACGCATCATTTCCTTTGGTTTATTTTCTTATACAGATCCTAACATTACTTCGTCAAATTTTAGTAAATTGGCAGTGTAGCAATATTGATGCAACATGTTATGCTATTTTGACAGTAATGAGTACTAGCCTTGATAATTTTTTTCCCTCATCATATCTGTATAAGGTACTGAATACCCAACACATCAATTTCGATTGGCATTCAATGTGGAAGAGACTCTTGTAGAACCAACCTCCAATTCCTTTAAACACATGAATTTAAAATAGAAGACTTAAGTATGACATTCCATCTTATTTATGTTTAGCCTTATATGATCAGGGATCAACAATTATATTGGATAGTGCTGAGCTTGATAGCAAAATGACATGACATTTCTTCTTGCAAATTGATTCGTAGTTGTATTTTGGATATCCATGGTGTTTTTTCTTTAAATAAATGTTAATGAGATTTAATCTAATATTCTGTGTCTTCCATGGCATAAGTTAATTGTTTAATATGATTTAGCTTGCTTTTGCTAGCATATTTGTGCTTATTCTCTTTCATATTATGTTGAATTTCCAGGGAAATCTTGTTCCTGATCCGAAGACATTTCTTCTGGAGTAAAAGCAGAAGAAAATGACTGCTGAAACATTAGAAATTTTAAGCAACAAAGAAGTCATTGCTGTCAACTTGTGAATGATGAAGTTTTATAGAACTTGTGAATTGAGATATTTTTTGTATTTAATATGGAATACAAACACTTTTGTAAATAATGCACTGTATTATAAGTGAATTTTGTAAACTATTATCAGTGTAAATTGTGAATATTATCAATTGTGAATAAAAATACTTGTAAATTGTGAATATTGTAAATTGTGAATATTATCAATTGTGAATAAAAATGTTTATAAATTGTGAATATTATAAATTGTGAAAAACACTGCCTATTAAAAAGACAATGTTTTTTAAGTAACAATACACAACACGATTTTTGCGTTGTCTTTGTGCCAAACCACAACGCTTTTTAAAAAATAATAGACAACGCGAAAAAAGCGTTGTCTTTGCTCCAAACCACAACGCGGAAAAAGCGTTGTCGTAGATATACTTTCTACAACGGCTTCATCAACATCGCTTTTTAAGCATTAACGACAACGTGGAAAAAGCGTTGTTGTTTCACTTTTTTCTTGTAGTGAAAGCATGATTCACTATCCTTTTAAATAAAATAAGTTTGCAAAAGTTATTCAAACTTACCTCTAATTTTTAATTTATTGTACAGTACCCTACTTTTTCATTCCTAACATTTTTTTTTCATGTCAAATATCACAATAAATAGAGTCTAGGGCTTGTTCTGATTTAGTCATTAACTTGGTCAAAATAGTCAACCCTAGTCCACATAGTCAAACCTGGTCAACACTGATATCCCTTAAGGAACTTAGATAAAAGTCAGACTGTGTCGGATACAGGGGGAGTTCTTCTTAATCTTTTTCGAAAAATTTAGATTTTTTCAAAAACCTTATGCTCTAAAACTTATTATCATCTCAAAATAAGGTTTTCAAAAGTTGACTCAAAAACCCTCGTATATTACTATCTCTTTGAAAAATTAACATCATGATTTTCGAAAACTGTGCTATCATTCCAAGTTGTGTTTTCAAAAATTTATCTCCTTGAAAGTTATCATACTCAGAAGGTTATTCAAAATTATTCTTTTGATTTTAATAAACCCTAAAGACACAGAGGAAGGTCCACTTCATGATCTACAAGGACTCCTAGGATGTATCAAATTTAGGGGGAGTTTGAGTCAAAAAAGAATTTCTGAAATATTTTTTTTGGTAATTATTTGTTTTGAAGTTATTAGATAATTCTTATAATTTAAATCAAACCCAAAAACTCAGAGGAAGATCGCTTGTAGTCAACAAGCTTCCTAGGACTGGGTCAAGCTTAGGGGGAGATTAAATTAAAAGAATTATTAAACATTTTTTTAAAATTATATGTTTTTATGCACTCCAAGTTTAAAATTCTTTTTGAAAAATTAAATAATTTTTGTTCCAAAATACTATTATTTTATTTTTTCAAAATTCTTGTGACTTATGAAGTTACTTTTATAAGATTTACTTGGATTGAAAAATTTCTAGGACACTTAGGAAAATGTCCTTGTAGTTAACAAGGTTTCCTAGGATTGTGTCAGACTGGAAAAGAAACCAAGTCAAGTATTATGTTTTCAAAATAAAATTAATTTAAAAAAAAAATTGCATATTATGTTCAAAAGTACTTATATGTTTCAAAAATGCATAATCTTCAAAAGTACTTATATTGTCAAAAATACATAATATCATTCAAAAGTACTTCTATTTTTCAAAGTATAATGTTTTCAAAAGTACTAATACTTGTCAAGGCAATAGTGTTCTAAGTGCGTGAAGTTTCTAAAAGACTTGCCTACACATACAAAATATTTTTCTTAAGTGAAGTTTTGTTGGTGCAATTTAAACCTTTTTGCTATGCTAAGTATTTTAATGTTTTCAAAACTCATAGGCTCTGATACACAAACTTTCTCTCTTAAGACTTCTTTCAAAATATATTTCTTTATTAATAAACAGCTAAGGAGAGAAAAAGCTCAAATTGTTCAAAATCAAAATGTTTTTCAAATGCTTTCTCTTATTCAAAAAGCAAAGTTGAATTTCTTAGTGTGCTTAAGTAGATTTTTCCTTAGTAAACAAAATTTGCCTGAGCAAAGATTTTTTTTGAAAATTTTGGCAAATGTTTGTTTTAGTGAAAAACTTGTCTAGAAATTTTTTTAAAGATTTTGTTTTTCAAAATATACAAAGTATTTCAGAGCAAACTTTTTTAAAAACAAATTTTTTCCTAACTCTAAAAGTTGAAATTTTTTTTGGAAATTTGGCTTCAAAAATGGAAATTTTGCCTAAGTAAATTGTTTTTGCCTTATAAGTAAAAGTTTTTTACTCTAAGTGTAAACAATTTTGCTAATGAAAATACTTTTACTCTATTTTTGAAAAACACTTTGTCAAAAACTTGTAGCACTCAGAAAAACTCAAAAATCCTTGTTAGATACCTTCTCACCCATATTTGTTTTTGATATATGTCAAAGGGGGAGGAAAGGTCAAAGTTAAGAGTTAAGTTAATTATTATTTTATAAAACAATTATTCAGGGGGAGTATGAGTGTGAGAAATTTTTTTCATTTTTTCAAAATTACATTGGTTTGAGACTTTATACTATTCAGAATTGCTATGTGTTACTGGTCTTAACCTTCTTGCTTAACTATTGTAATTTTTACTTAACTTTGAATTGTGTTGCCATAAATCAAAAAGGGGGAGATTGTTGGTGCAGGAAGCACCATATCGAACCTTGTTTTGATATTGGCAAAGGGTTCAAAGTTAAGTATTAGTGGTGATCTAACAATGTTACTCAAGTGTGCAGGAAAAGTCCTAGCGAAGGGCTGCTAGGCACCTGGCGAAGGACTGCCAGGAAACAAAGTCCTAGCAAAGGGCCGCTAGGCACCTGGCGAAGGACTACCAGGATACAAAGTCCTAGCGAAGGACTGCTAGGCACCTGGCGAAGGAATGCCAGGATACAAAGCCCTAGCGAAGGACTGCTAGGCACCTGGCGAAGGAATGACAGGATACAAAGACCTAGCGAAGGACAGCTTGGTACTGAAGACCTAGCGAAGGACTGCTAGGCACCAGGCGAAGGACAGTTTCGTACTGAAGCCCTGGCGAAGGACTGCTAGGCACCAGGCGAAGGACAGCTTGGTACTGAAGACCTGGCGAAGGACAGCTAGGCACCTGGCGAAGGACAGCTGGGCAGAAGTCCAACTGAAGGAGCCGGTTGGCATCAGGTACATTCTCCCGAGAGGAGTAGGTGACGACGCGTTCCCCGTCGAGGGAACAGTAAGCGTCGGTTCGACCTAGGGCTCCATTTTGGAGGCCCAAAGTCAGAACTAAGACAGCTAAGGCTGTATAAACTAACATCTGACTGCTTTATGTTATTTTGGACTAACCTTGGATGCAGGTCCGAAGGAACGAGTGTATACAGCTCAGAGAGCCTCAAAGGAGTGAGGCAGGAGCTGACCAGGGCGCCCGGAGTGTCCCGGGCGCCCCCAAGGTGAACACAAAACACATGAAGCAAAGGCAGGCTTCGACAGCTCATGTGCGGGGCGCCCCCATGCTCCCGGGCGCCCCCAGCGTCCCGGGTGCCCCCAGTGCAAGCCAACGAAGCAGAAGCCAGCGAAGCCAAGGGATAAGAGTTGACCCGGTCATCCCGGGTGCCCCCAGCGTCCTGAGCGCCCCCGTCAAGATCTGATCCCGAGTTTGAAGGGATCAGAGCTGACCGAGTGGAACTCGGATCGGCCGACACGTGGGGGGCGCCCCCGACGTTTCGAGCGCCCCCAGGGGCTATAAATATGCCCTCGACTCTAAGGCTTCGAACAACAATTCTTCCAACGCTTCTACACTCTTCTGCTCCCGCGCTCTGCTCCGGTAACCTCCCAACTCGAGATACAAGCGCCGACGACGTCCCTCCGCTCCAAAAATTCAATCTACACCGGACGCCGGTAACGAAGAGTTGTTTTTAAGTTTATTATACTGCTTTTGTAATATCTCTCTGTAAACGATTTTGCGCAAATATAGAATTGCCCATTGTAAATGGTCAACGACCAGGAGCCTTGGAGTAGGAGCCGACCGCGACTCCGAACCAAGTAAAAAACTTGGTGTTTGTGTGTGTTTGATTTAAATTTCTGCTTCGTAATTGCTCTAACTTTAATCCGAACATTTTACGATATTCACCCCCCCTCTATCGTTTCTCTCGATCCAACATACAATAGGGACCATGAGGAGGAGTTGGGTCTTAACCACCCAATGGATCAAAGCCCGATTCATTAATGATGATCCAATCCACTAAAGGATCACCATTGATCTACCTCACCAACCCCCATATTTAAATATGGGCTCCACCTATTATGTGCACAAAATTATCCCCATATCTAAGATATCAAATGCCCATTAATTAATTAAATTACTGACAATTTAATTAATTAATATCTAACTCCATGAGTAGAACTACTCAACCTTATCATCATGTCGGACCAAGTCCACCTGCAGAATTTAACATGATGATCTTTATGAGCTCCTGAGGGGACATCATCAACCTGACGCATCAGGATATGGTTTCCTTTTATAATCAACGGCACACCATGTAGATAATATTATTTCCAAATTTACCGGGCCTATCGATTTACCCAATAAATCTCGCTCACTAGTAAATCAATGAAATAGATATTAAGTGCATGCACCCGTTATTATATTGGAATTAAGAGCATGTACACCATAATATCTGAGGTCTGATTCAATTATATAGTCAGTATAAATCGAATCACCTGTATATGGGTCTCGCTCAATACACACAATGTGTACTAGTGTAATTCTATGGTCAAGATAAACTAATACCAAATTACATTATAACCATGCCAATGGTTTGCCCAAAACCATCTAGGATGTGAGCCTCTACTTATACTCTACAAGGTACTGATAACGTGATCTTCTGTGTGACACCACACACCATGTTATCTATAATATAAAGTATTAGACAATATCATATCAAATATAAAATGCAAACAATGATCATGTGATTCTCATTCCAAAATGTAGATGTTCATACAAAAGCTAGGCTTTTAATATACATCCTAACACTATCAACCTTTGAATTCAACATACACTACAAGAAAAAAGTGAAACAACAACGCTTTTTCCGCGTTGTCATTAATGCTTAAAAAGCGATGTTGATGAAGCCGTTGTAGAAAGTATATCTACGACAACGCTTTTTCCGCGTTGTGGTTTGGAGCAAAGACAACGCTTTTTTCGCGTTGTCTATTGGTTTTTAAAAAGCGTTGTGGTTTGGCACAAAGACAACGCAAAAATCGTGTTGTGTATTGTTACTTAAAAAACGTTGTCTTTTTAATAGGCAGTGTTTTTCACAATTTATAATATTCATAATTTATAAATATTTTTATTCACAATTGATAATATTCACAATTTACAATATTCACAATTTACAAGTATTTTTATTCACAATTGATAATATTCACAATTTACACTGATAATAGTTTACAAAATTCACTTATAATACAGTGCATTATTTACAAAAGTGTTTGTATTCCATATTAAATACAAAAAATATCTCAATTCACAAGTTCTATAAAACTTCATCATTCACAAGTTGACAGCAATGACTTCTTTGTTGCTTAAAATTTCTAATGTTTCAGCAGTCATTTTCTTCTGCTTTTACTCCAGAAGAAATGTCTTCGGATCAGGAACAAGATTTCCCTGGAAATTCAACATAATATGAAAGAGAATAAGCACAAATATGCTAGCAAAAGCAAGCTAAATCATATTAAACAATTAACCTATGCCATGGGAAGACACAGAATATTAGATTAAATCTCATTAACATTTATTTAAAGAAAAAACACCATGGATATCCAAAATACAACTGTGAATCAATTTGCAAGAAGAAATGTCATGTCATTTTGCTATCAAGCTCAGCACTATCCAATATAATTGTTGATCCCTGATCATATAAGGCTAAACATAAATAAGATGGAATGTCATACTTAAGTCTTCTATTTTAAATTCATGTGTTTCAAGGAATTGGAGGTTGGTTCTCATTTTTAAATAATACCGTACAAGAGTCTCTTCCACATAGAATGCCAATCGAAATTGATGTGTTGGGTATTCAGTACCTTATACAGATGTGATGAGGGATAAAAATTATCAAGGCTAGTACTCATTACTGTCAAAATAGCATAACATGTTGCATCAATATTGCTACACTGCCTATTTACTAAAATTTGACGAAGTAATGTTAGGATCTGTATAAGAAAATAAACCAAAGGAAATGATGCGTGCTAAGAGAGAAATTTTTAAACAAAGAGCAGTATTAGAGAGCCTACTAGCAGGACTGAATAGAATTAGATTGTCTTTGAATTCATTGCATCATATGAGTGAATCTTGCCCAGAACCGTATCAGGAAGTATGCTACATACTACTTTACATGTGTAAACAATAACAGGAGGTTCCTCATTAGCAGACAAAAGATAGTGGTGTATTCAATTTTGTTAAATACAAAATTGAGAAAGGCAACTCTTTAACATACAAGACTCCTGACTTTTGAGAGTTGGCTACAAGAGCAAACTCTGAGCCTAACTTTCTAAATGTAATCCGATCCTGACTTACAAGTTTCAACTATGGTTACTAACACAACTATGCCACTGGATTTTCTGGAATCAACAAGACTACCACACACTATTCCTAGTTAAAAATATAGAAAACCAATCTAATTAATGATAAATTAGATCAGAAAATGCTTAACAGGATTGAACCATATGTTCTCAATTCCCAAGGATATAATACAAAAATAATTCACTTTTCCAAATTATCAACTTTAACATTGTTAAGAGATGCAGCTAGAACTTCTCTGTGTCGGTAACTCAGTATTAAGACATACTAATTCATGTATGAAAATACTAATCAGAGTTGATTCCTTAGCAAAAGCAAAATTCAACCAGTATGCAAATCTACCAACTCATCATATTCTTTTGATCCCATTCCAATTAATAAGAGTTGATCCCTTAGCAGAAGCAAAATTCAACAGGTATACAAATCTACAAACTCATCATATTCTTTTGATCCCATTCTAATTAAGCAGCTATGTTCAAGCATATGGTAAGTCCCAGTATTTGTGCAATGCTTGGAGATGGAATGCCACTTTAGAACAAACCTGATGATTTCGTGATGAAGAGGACCAGCAATCATCTGTTCAAAATATGACAAAACAAGAGAAGGCAAACTGATTAATGAATTTGAACATTCAGGTGGGAAGACATTAACTGATGATTCACCTATGTTTACAAAGTTGTATCCTAATGCAGCCAGTCCAGTAGAAACAAGAGCATCAGCTGGAAAATGAATCCAAAAAAATAAACTAGTTAGTTACTGTACTGTTTATCAAATACTGTAATGGTTTCCATAAATCTAGAAAAATATCTCATCTGAAAAGAAAGTTGAGCACAATCATAAAGAATAGTAATGCACGCTTCAGAGTTGTGGCATATTGTATAGTTGATGTAAAGAGTTTGCTCAACAAAAAAATCTCTCTCATCAATAACTACATTATGTAGTTCATGACAGAAAGGAAACAGAACTTTGCCGAATGTGATTTCTATAGGAAAACTACAGAACTCTATCTAAGAATGATGTTAAATGTGAATATTATGTCTAATTCCCTGCCTCTTCTTCTTTATCCATCCTCCTCTAATCCTCTCCTTACTCTTTTTCCCCTTCTTGAATTTTTTATCGACACCATCTCATACATACATTATGTTGATTTCGTCTAGCTAGATATCAATGACTGACCCAAATGAGATTTTAAACCTTGCAAACTACAAAAAGGTAAAAACTAAGCATATAAATTCCAAATTCGCATAAACAAATAGATATGCAATTAAATCACCCAGACTTGGTTACTAAAGAGGTTCCTCTTACAAGAAACTGTATCTAGTTACACTATCTACGATTTTCAGACACAAGTACGATTTTCAATTTCATAAGCCATTGTAAGTGAGCCCTTGTTTCACACTTCATTGTGCTTCCTTCTAGGCTTCATTAGTTAGTCTACACCAAGGCAGGCCTAAAATCTGAATACCAATTATGCTTAACTCTTAAGCAAGCTTAACAATTTGTAGCTATATCTTAAACTACACTCTAACTAATCAAAAATTACATTTCCTCAAGTCAAATAGCTAAGAATAATTAACAGATAAAAATTAAATGGATAGGCAAATAGCTGGCACAAAATTCTCAAGTCAAAACTAATAGTAACTTACCTCACCTACGCGTTTTACAACACATCATCAATCACTTAAGAGTTTCACGAGTTTTTCAATTCACAAGTTTCATAATCAATCCGCGATTGGGGCCAACTTCTGAAGCTCGATCTCATAACTATCCTTTAACACTGCCTAAAAAAATGGAATTAGAAATTCTAGAAAATACAATATAATGTAAGCTACTTTTAAAAAAAATATCATTCCATGAACTTAAATCTAAATAGAATAATGATCTTGTATGATTCCAAACCTATTCAGAAATATGATCTTGAATGCACTCCGTCAACTCGGCCCGAACCTCATCAATTTGATCACGAGAGTAACCTGTTTTTGTGAACTGTGAACACAGACAAATTAAATTGGCGAGTGGTTAATGGGAAAAACAATCAACACTGATCACTTTGCAATTCTAAATAGTTAATGTCAAAGAATTTGAGATAAGCTTAATATAGTTACTATTGATCTCAGTGAATCTCTCTCGATAGTCTCAACTTCTTCAATAATTTGTTTCATGTATCTCATCACAAAAAAACCGCATTGTTTCGCATCCGGTTGTTGAGGAGCCTATATATGGTAATTATTGTCAAATAGTTAACGAAAATTATACACATTCCAATATATGTTAAACAAAAGTATACATACCTTAACTACTTCCCACTTAGCATTTTTTCTCCCTTTCCTTCCCTTGGTAGAATTAAACAAGCGTATAATATTATGGGAAAGAACTGAAACTTCAGCTGCAAGAGAAAAATGACAAGAAATGTGGTGCAGTTCTAAGATTAGGGATCAATTTACAAACTTCATCTTAAATAATTTCTACAAATTGTTAAAAGTTTGTTATAGCTTTAGAGAAAAAAAATATGCTTTCTTAGTTGGGCAACTTGTTCTTATTCAAGAATTTAATAATATTATGGGATCCTAACCGTAGACTCAAAATGAGCTTATGTCGGTCTAACAAAAAGTTTATTTTTTTCTCAAAAATTACAACTGAATTCAAAACATTTTTAATGACCCATAGAAATTAAAAACATATAGAATCTTTAAACTTTAAAATTTAAAATGAGATTTCCAAATTGATCCACAAATTTCGAACTCAGTCAAAGAAATTATGGTAGCTATGATATCGGTGAAAAGTCAAGACTTAAAAATACCTATTTTCTCATCCTTGATCTTCTGGCAGACTCTCTATAAGACTGTTTCCTTTTCTCCCGTTTCAGTGCCCGGTCGTCCTGAAAAAATGAAACTCCTCAGACTTAGCAGAAAATCAAGCAACTTCAGGAAAATTAACACTTAAACATATTAATGCGGAAGGTGAACAACAAATGCAAGGCCAATCATTTGTTTCTGCAAGTTTTAGTAGCAATTCCAAGGACGGAAGTACAAGACGAGCTGGGATGGAGATTGAACCTGCATCCATAGCACTTAAATCTGAATTTCTTTGTAGTGTTATCTTTCAGCTTCTTTTTATACAGACACCTATCAATTCACAAATGATAATTTAGTGGGGAAAAATATAAAATTTTCCAAATGCATCACAAATGGCCTGGAGATCAAGTTTACAAGTTGAACAGCTGCGAATATAACTAGTATATCTCTAGTAACAAATAATCGGAACTTCAAGACTCTCCATTTCCTGTCTGCATGAACATGAACCCTCAGATAGTAAGGAGCCTTGCAAGTTGTGCAATGAGCAAATGCAAAACCTTCCTGAGAAAATGAAATTTGCAAATGATTAGCTACCTAGAATTGTGTATTTTTCACTAATTGGTCTACCAAATAAAATAAAATATTGAGAACAAAGATGAACATTTGTTAATGCTGTCAACCTTTAATCCAGCAAACTCCGTTCCTGTCAACCTCTAATCAAACAAGCAGTTTGATCATTCTTCTGAATAATTAATTTGGTTCAATCACTTCAACTCATCTCTTATTATTACAATTCAACATGAGCTTTTTAAAGTTATAGTAGTGTGACATAAGCAACCCTCAACATCAATTCATCAATCAGTACACATAATATTTCTGCCAAATGATGGAAAGAGTTACAAGAATGGTGAGAACACAAAAATAATTTATATTTTTAATTGTAGCATCTATCATGAGTCCATCCTTAAATTTTATTCTGGATAAAGATGGTTCAATCATGATTCAGATTATAATCAAGAGAAGACATTTTCCTATCCAATTGATTCACCAACAAACAAAAAATGACGAGAATTCACCAAGTTTCAATCCATGTTATGAACGATGAACAACAGAACATGTCACTAATGCAAGAAAGGATATCCAAGATCTAGTGTTGCAGCTAAATTTAATAATATCAACATAGGAAAGACTGTAATCGCTAGGTCAACCAGAATCGAGAGTGTTCTGAATTGATATTTAAACACTAAAGCACTAGTAAACATAAGAATGTTTAACAATGTGACTGCTACTTGTCTTCTAGGATCTCAAATGGCTCCATGGATAAGACAATAGCAAGTTAATAAAAACTTATTTATCGCGCAATAATTATACCACATGCTAACTAACTAAGCAATCAGCACTATCCCAAACAAAAAGAAAATCATATATACATTGATAAACACTTTGTACATCTTCTGGGAAACAACCTATTTGTCAAACAAAAAGAAAAGGGTTGAAATTTTCCATAATTTTCACCTGGCTAAGGAAGAAAAAAATCATAATGGCATGTTCTCGCAGCACAACAAAACCAAAGTGAAACTTAAACACAATACCAAGGATTTGCATTTGCAGCAAAGTCTTCTAAACCTCAAAGCATCATACCAGACACGCAATTGACTCACTTTGACATATCGCCAGTGGTCCAAGCATTCACGGTGGACGTACTTGGAAGTTCCCTTGCACTTGCATGGCGCTATGAAATCCCGTCCTGAAGATCCAAACCATTTTTATTTTGAGCAAAAAAAAAGTAATAATCAAACAGAATAGCAGCTCAACCAAAATCTCAAAGCACCAGAAGAAAACTTGTTCCAAAATGCAAGATCAAGATACAGTCTTTCGTTGCAAGAAATTAAAAAATAAAAATAGCAAGTGGGCGAAGAAAGGTAGACGACCGTCAGTTTCGAGGCAGATCCGGCACTGGAATTGCTCGGCGGGTCCAGCTTCTAGGTCAATCTCGTCAGGTTCAGTGATGGGGGCAGGCGCAGTGAGAGGAGTGGAGCTCCCCTCATCCGCCATGACCATTGATCGGACCCTCTGTGGATCTCGCGGATAACTCTATTATCTGCAGATATACACGAAAAAACGAGGAAGCTGTTAGTTCTTGATGAGCTTAACAAGAAGTTAACTCTAGATTATCCTCCTGAAACTGGATTCTTCGAGAAGATCTGGATTTCGGCAGGGAAGTAATTAGGGTTTCGGCTGGGAGACGGAGATGCACCTCCTCGACGGCCGGAGGCGAAGCGAGGAAGGTGGGAGAAATACCGCGGCTATGAAACGATGAAGGGAACTCCAACGCCGGCAGAGGAACCGTACATAATGTCGATTTCGTGGAGAGGAGAGGACGAGGGAGGTGGCAATGAGGGAGGTGGAGGGAGGTGGAGGGAGATATTTCGCGGAGAAAAGAAGCGCGGAGTGATTTTTCGCGAGCCGCCGAGGTTTGGCAATGAGCGAGGGATGTGTTTTTTATTTTAGCAGGAAATACGACAACGCTTTTAAAAAACGCTTTTGTAACAGCGTTGTCTTTCATCCGAAACCACAACACTAAGCATATCGCATCATTATAAAACGTTGTCGTTATTAAAAAGTAAAACACATAGACAACGCTTTTCACTAAAAACGTTGTAAAACAAAAAAAGACAACGTTTTTTTTTAAAAAACGTTGTCAATTGGACGTTTTTGATTGCAAAAATTCTTGTAGTGATAGGTTAATATGACCTAACCTTAGATGCCAAAGATATGTTTGGTTCATTTTCGATGGCTCTTTTCTCTTACTATGATTAGACAAAGAGTTATTAATTTCTATTTGCATCGTGGGAGTTTTTGGTTCAAGAGTATATAAATTGCCAACCAATGTACCAGAACAGATAATTGTTAGATGTGTATACTAAAAGACACTCTTTTTATATATGAGATCATCTAAATTTTGAAAAGAGAACCACAACTACACTAGGTGCCTGTTTACATTAGGACATGCATAATGTCCAATCATTTTGCATTGTAGATAACATGGTGTGTGGTGTCACACGGAAGATCATGTTATCAGTTCCTTGCTCAGTATAAATAAGAGGCCCACAACCGAGATGGAATTGGACAACCCATCAGGATGGTTGTAGTATAATTAGGTGTGGTTGGTCTTAACCATAGAATTACACTAGTGTGCTTTGAATACATTGAACAGGACCGAAACCCGAGGTTATCCAATTTGTACTGACTCAATAATTGGATAGGACCTCAGATTTTATTATGAAGTACGATCCCTTAATTCTGATATAATAACGGGCATATATTATTAATTATTATTTCATTGATTTACCAATGGGCGAGATCTATTCTGTTAGATCTATAGGCCCGGTATGTTGGGAGATAATATTAATAATATGACGTGTTGTTGATTATTGACGGAATACGTGTCCTGGTGAGTCGGGTTGATGATGCCCCCTTGTTGAGCTCGAAAGGTTCATCATGCTAAACCCTGGAGGTGGATTTGATCCGGCATGATGATAAGGTCGAGTGGTACTAGTCAAGGAATCAGAGGTTAATTAATTTGAAATGTCAGTAATTTAAATTAATTAATGGGCATTCGAGTTCTTAAACACGGGGGGATGGACGACTCGTAATAAGTGGAGCCCATATGTAAATATGGGGTTGGTGAGGTAATTCAATGGGGTTTCTTTAGTGGAATGGATCCTCATTAATGGACCGGATTTGGATCCATTAGCAGGCCATGATCCAACTCCTCCTCATGGCCCCTATCGTAGCCCTATATATAACCCCATGTGGTATGAAACCAGATTGATTATTCTTTTAAAAAATTAATCCAATAGATCACATGAAACCTAGCCTCTTCTCTCCTCCTCTCTCTTCGGTTCTGCTCGGAGCCGTTCTCCTCTCCAAAAGCATTGCACAAAGGTGATCAATTAATAAAGGCTTACGCATCTTATTGCTCCAAGGGGTGCACTGCTCACAGCCGCAATTGTTGACTCTGCACAAAGAATTCTCCAAGTGGAGAATTAAAATCTTCACTTGTTGGTGAAGATAGGCAGCCGCAATTGTTGACTGATGGGTGACCTGCGCTTCCTGTTCCTTCGGGGAGAAGGTGGCTCACGCGTGGGAGCCTAGTGCGCATGTGCAACAATCTTCTTCGGGCAGGAAGGAAGGCAGTCGTCCTTCAGCAGCTTCAGGTAGGAAGGTGGCTCATGGCTCCTTCAGTTGCTTCGGGCAGGAAGGTGACAGGCGTGCTTCCTTCAGCTGCTTCAGTGGAGAGACAAGCAGGAATGATTCGTAACATTCAGCTGCTTCAACGGAGGAGTTTTGCGCGAGTAGAATCTGTCACAACTGTGGAGATGCTGTGGCGAGAGTTTTGTGCGGAGAAGGAAGTATGGTTCACGCGATTTTCTCAATGGAAGAAAAGTTATACACGTAACTTTTCTAAAGGGAAGAGATTTGTGTGACCTTGAGAGGAAGCAGCGATTTTTCTCAAGGGAAGGAAAATTTGCCAAGTAAGGTTTGTGTTCGAATTATTTTCCTTGCAGTGGCCGACGACATCCTTTTGGATAGGGATTGGCTGGCGCAAGGAGAAGGGATCGACTTGGTGACCACGGGTCTTGGTAGATCGTCGTCCACACGACGTCCAAGTGGGGAGGATCATACGGTAGAAGATCGTAAGGTAATGGAAGGTATAATTCTTCCTGAGCTCCTTTGTTTATTTTGTGCCTTATTCATTTGCCTTGTCATTTCATCTGTGAAAGTTAATTATTTTGATTAGTTATCATAGTTAATAATTAACTAATTGGACCCCGACCATAAACATAAAAGCCGGCGATCAACTCGTCGCCTTTTCCACGGTCGACGGTCAAGCAAATCACAAGGCTGATTTTGGTAATTGGTCGAGTTGTGATTTGGATCGTTCGATACGGCACGAGATGGTTGTAGGAGACGAGTCTCCATTCGGATTAATTATTTTTATCCGTAGTCATGGAGAAGTCTCTCGGATCGACCCAGTATTTTCTTAGGAAACCCGCTAAGTCATACCCAACAATTGGTATCAGAGCAGAGATTTCCGGCATTGTATGTTTAGGATTGGTTAATTATTGCATTTTTATACATTTTTTTTTGCTGGATGATGCATGGATGTGCGTAGGCTAACTTTGTATTGCAGGCACGAGATTCCAACTTCATGGCCAAATAATGATTGTGTGATGGTTATACAAATATTTGTAATTAATTAATCCTCGGGGTTGACGAGGCTAGGTATTTAATTTTTGTAATTAAATATGACATATGTTTTGTCGAGCTTTTTATTTTACTTTCGATCTAGCTTTAATGTACACTCCTTTGTGGAGTATAGGATCGATGATGTAAATAATTAGCTTAGTCATTTCGGCTCGGAGATCCCTCAAGGTAGCTTGCGCAAAAGGAAGAGAGGAGCGGAAGAAGTGACGATACGACTAGAGGCACATCAGAGACCAAGGGCCATGAAAGTTGGAAAATCTAGGATTTTCTGTATTTTACATATTTTTGGTTATGTGCTTGGTTGTGTGGTTGTGCTAAGAAATTTCCTCGACATAAATTACTAAGTGGGAGAGGGACCCTAAGGGTCCCACGGCTTCCATTGCAATCTAATATGTGATGCGAACAAGCCCGCATGTTGGCTCTGAGTGCCTTCCTCCATAACGGATAGGCTTGTTCTGCGGATCACAAGATCAGAAAAGATTATATAGGATTTTTAACACCTCACCAAAATTCCCTTCAATATTATCCCTAATATTGAGTAGGATTGCATGAATAATGGCCATATTGAGTATGATTAATGAATGATAGTTAGAGTTGTGGGAATTTTAGTGTAAGTGTTAATAGGCCTTATATGGCTCTAAATGGTGGGAATTCCTAATGGGTCTTAAATAGCACTTCAGTAGTTATCCAAATGGGCCCCATGAGGATAAAAGAAATAACACATCATGTAATGGGCCTTACATTAGATGGGCTTGCAAAAGAATAATAAAAAAAATATAATGATGTAGGTGCCAAGGATTGAACCTTGGACTTTAGAGATGTTGTAAGCCTTAAGAATGCATGTGTAAGAAATTCACCTAGTAAGGGAGTGCTATTAGGAGGATAAAGGGAATTGTAGATAGGTGTAAGGATAAGGAAAGTGAAGAGTCACCATGAGAGGAGGCACCATGCCCTTTCACTTGCCCCCTTGACTTAATATAAAAAGGTGGGATGAGAAATGAAGAGGCTTAAGTTACTTTTCCCTTCTTCTCTTCCACCAAGGCCCTTCCTCTCCCCTCTCTTCTTCCTTCTTCTTGGCCAAATGTTCCAAAGGGGTTCTCCTCTTGGAAAACTTCACAAGAGGACTCCCTCTTGAGGATCCAAGTTCTTCTACAAGGCTACAAGGGCAAGGAGTACTCTAAGGTAAAGAAGATTTCCTTTTTGTTTCTCTATTCGAGGTTTATAACCGAGACAACAAGGGTAAGACTCCCCTCACCTGCAACATAATAGTTCATATATGTTTTGTTCATGTTATTGTATGTTCTTGCGATGTGTTGCTAAAATCGTGAAGTTTTTCCCTATGAGCAAGTTTCGGCCAACATGAGTTATAGGGCCTAGGTTTGTGTTTGATGCTATCTAATGACTCCAATATTTTCTTGATGTTAAGTTATGAGTTATGATGAAAAAAAAGAAGCAAAAAGACCCTTAAAAGTTTAGGTCAAGGCTCTCAAGAAGCCATAGACTTTTTGGCCATAAGAAGATGTTTGGATTCTTTTTGTCTAGCTAATGGTTTTTAATTCCTTGTTAATGTTTGTTTGAGGGTTTTTTTTATATATTTTAGGCCATGTTTCCCCACTGAACATGTTCGGTTAATACCTTAAATAAGGGGAAAAAATAAAATGAGTTAAAGATGCCATGTTACTTGCCAATACTTCCTAGTATTAGAGTATGTATTATATGCATGTTGTATGAATAAAATTGCTCTTGTTTTTGTCTTTTTCATGTTGAGATGAACCTTAGAAGTTTCTGATCAGTTTCCTAAATTAGGCCTTAGGATGGGTTAAGGTCACCATCTCACTTGATAATGTCTCTTGGTAATAGGATATTCATGTATGCATGTTGTATGAGTTGTGTGGTATTGTGTTGTGTTATTATGCCATGATAACCCTATCTAAATGTTTTGATCAGTAGAGTATATGATGAATTATGGTTGAATTAAAGATATCCATGTTTTATTATGCCATGATAGATGAAAAGAAATAAAAGAGTTAAAGATGCCATGTTACTTGCTAATATTTCCTAGTGTTAGAATATATATCATATGCATGTTGTATGAATCAATTGTTTTTGTTTCTTGGTCATTTTCATGTTGATATGAACCTTAGAAGTTTATGATCAGTACCTTAAATTGGGTTTTAGGATGGGTTAAGATCACTACCTCACTTGATGATGTCTCTTGGTAATAGGATATTCAATGTATGCATGTTGTATGTGTTGTGTTTTCATGCCATGATAACCCTATCTAAATGTTTTGACCAGTGGAATATAGGTTGAATTATGGTTGAATTAAAGGTATCTATGTTTCATTAGGCCATGATAGATGAAAAAATTAGAACAAGTTCCCTAGGTGTATAATCCTTAGTTTTAAACTGAACATTATGTGTTTTATGAATCATGAATGATAAGTTGGCATGTTATAAATTTTCTTACTATGAAATTATGTTTTCTCCATGCCATGCTCATGCTTGAAAGTTATGATGACATTTATGGTTTGAGTGTATGCCCATGACATGTATGACATTATGAATAAAAGAATGTCTAAAGAGCAATTTCTAAGAAAAGAAAAGAAATGACGAACACTATGCTAAAGAGAAATTACTATAGAAAGAAAAGGAATCATGTATGCTATTTTACTTTATGTATTGGCTTGTATCGGATCTTCAAAAAGGTCCAAGGGATGGGCTCCTAAGCAAGGCCCCGGTTTTGGACTACCGTAGCAGTCCACGGTTCTGGGACTACCGTAGCTGTCCAACAAGGATGGGCTCCTTATGAAAGCCTCGGTTCTGGGACTACCGTAGCTGTCCTCGGTTCTGGGACTACCGAAGCTATCCTTGATGTGTGGTACAAGCTAGGGATCCCCAATGATGATGATATGTTGATGTTCAAGTATTATATTATATATATTTTCAAAAGAGCATCCTTAATGTTTATGCACATGTTTATGTTTAATGATATTGCATATGCTATGTTTAATGTTTATGCACATGTTTATGTTAAATGATATTGCATATGCTATGTTTAATGTTTATGCACATGTTATGTTTAATGATGTTGCATATTCTATGTTTAATGTTTACGTAGATGTTTATGTTTAATGATATTGCATTGCTATGTCTAATGTTTATGCACATGATTATGTTTTATAGATTATGCGAATGTTAAGTGTTTATGCTTATGAGCTTTAGATGCTTTAAGTATTTATTCATGTTATATGTTTATGTCAAATGATGTAGATTTCTACTTATATGTGATGTACGGATTTTGTGAGTAAGCAAGGAGCTTACTAACCATTTTATACTTATAGTCTACCTACTTATGTTGCAGATCAAACTAAAGGAGAAGCAGTAGGAGGGCATGTGTGTGTGTGGCAGTGATTTGGCAGAACGATCCCACTGTTGTCTTTACTCTTACTTATGGACTTATTTCTCATGGATTTAATGTTGCTACCTATAAACTGTGTGTGTTAGTCCTTATGTTTACGTTTACTACTTGTTGGAGTTGATGTTCTTTATGATAATATACATGCTTAATGTAGAACTATATACTCTCTTGTTAAATATGCTATGCTATGATTCACATGATTAAAGTAGTTTAGTTAAAAAGAAATTTATCCAATTGCATATGTTCATGATTTAGTATTATTTCTGCTGCTATATTTACGTTTCATATGCAATAATGTACAAAAGAAAGAAAAAAAAGTAACGCGTCGCTCACGTAAGGGGTGGGCGTTACAGCTTGGTATCAGAGCAGTTTGCCATCTCACTACACACACATCAAGCCTGCATCCTGCCGCTTCCAAGTAAGATCTTACCTTACATAATTTAAGTATGATTGCTTCATGTTTACTTATGATAGGAATGTTCTAGACTAACCATACCAGTAGATGTGATACCCTATATGGTTCTAGAACTTTAAAAAATATTTATGACTAAGTATGTAAATACAAAATTATGGAACCATGTTTTTACCTGGGAATGGAAACTTAGGGTAGTACCTTACCTTACCTTATAATGAAAAAGATGATACAAATGCATGTATACACATGAAGATGATGAAAATGATAAATGATCTTATACTAGCTTATTTTTTTTTATATAATATGAAACTAGCATGGCTAGAAGAAGTACTAGAATTAATGATACCGTACCTCAGCCTGACCTGACACACCTAGTGACAGAACTCCAGCGTCAACTTACCGAGCAGCAACAGACCATCAACACCTTGATGAGTCAGCAAGCAAATACTACCGTTCCATCTGCGAACCAGACGTTGACACCTGTAGGGCCTCCGACTCTGCCAGCACCCCCGACAGGCCCTGCCACCGGAATGTGATCGGTAGCTTACTTAATCCAGTGGCAAAGGCTGAAGCCGGAAACTTTTACTGGTGCTTGCAAACCGTGGGATGCTCAGGCCTGGCTCAAGATGGTAGAGAGTACTATGGAGCTGCTGGACTGATCGGAGCACGAGAAAGTCAAGTGTGCATCATTCTGCCTTTCTGGCGATGCCAGAATGTGGTGGGAAAGGGTCAATGCCAAGAGACCCATGAACCAGATGAAATGGACGGACTTCGAATCAGAATTTTACGAGGAGTTCTTCCACATACGGGTCACCAACACACACTACGATGAGTTTACGGAATTTCGTCAAGATGATCTACCAGGATTGGCCCAGGACAGAGAAATCGAATTTGAGATCGAACTGATTCCTGGCACTAATCCGATCTCCAAGGCACCTTACCGTATGGCGCCATCTGAATTGAAGGAGCTTAAAGGACAGCTGCAGGAGTTACTCGACAAGGGTTTTATTCGCTCGAGTCACTCTCCAAGGGAGCTCCGGTACTATTCATGAAAAAGAAAGATGGAACTATGCGCCTGTGCATAGATTATCGAGCTCTAAATAATGTGACGATTAAGAACACGTATCCCCTCCCAAGGATCGACGACCTGTTTGACCAACTGAAGGAGCTACCGTCTTTTCGAAAATCGATCTTAGATCAGGTTACCATCAAGTTAAAGTGAAACCAGACGAT
Organism: Boesenbergia rotunda; assembly: GCA_024364735.1. Taxonomy (NCBI): domain Eukaryota; kingdom Viridiplantae; phylum Streptophyta; class Magnoliopsida; order Zingiberales; family Zingiberaceae; genus Boesenbergia; species Boesenbergia rotunda. Next base: position 703,006 of record JAGFNQ010002251.1, on the reverse strand, counting down.
ATTCCGAAGACGGCCTTCCGGACTAGATACGGACACTTTGAATTCGTTGTCATGCCCTTCGGACTAACTAATGCTCCCGCCATGTTTATGGACCTGATGAATCGGGTATTCTTGGCATTCTTTGACAAGTTTGTGATCGTCTTCATCGGCGATATCCTTAGCTATTCGAGAGATCGAGAAGAGCATGCTGAACACCTAAAGATGGTATTACAGATCCTTCGGGAAAAGAAGATATATGCCAAGTTCTCCAAATGCAAATTTTGGCTCGATCAAGTGGCTTTTCTAGGTCATATTATTTGCAAGGACGGAGTCATGGTGGACTCAAAGAAAATTAAGGCCGTGAGTAAGTGGAACATGCCGAAGAATGCTAGCGAAGTCAGGAGTTTTCTCGGACTAGCGGGCTATTACCGGAAGTTCGTGGAAGACTTCTCCAGAATCGCAGCACCTATGACTGTCCTCACTAGAAAAAACCAGAAGTATGTATGGACAGAAGAATGTGAGAGGAGTTTCTTGGAGCTGAAAAGGAGACTTACAAGTGCTCCAATGCTTACTCTTCCCGAAGATGACAAGAGTTTCGACATGTACAGCGATGCCTCCAAACTAGGACTCGGAGTTGTACTTATGTAGAGTGGTAAAGTTATTGCCTATGCCTCTAGGCAACTCAAAGAACATGAAAGGAACTATCCCACTCACAATTTAGAGTTAGCAGCCGTGGTCTTTTCACTGATGGTATAGAGACACTATCTATACAGAGCATAGTGCAAGATATATACAGATCACTAGAGTCTGCGATATTTCTTCACTCAGAAGGACCTTAACATGCGACAATGCAGATGGCTCGAACTGGTAAAGGACTATGACTGCGAGATCTTTTATCATCCAGGTAAGGCGAACAAAGTGGTCGATGCACTCAGCAGGAAGTCCAGTGCCGCCTTGATGTTCTTATCAGTATTATCTCAACCGCTAGAAAAGGAAAGCTAAGTCCGCGTTATGTGGAACTGTACAAGATCCTGAACGGAATTGGCAAGGTGGCTTACGAGCTCGAGCTACCTCAGGAGATGTCATCAATCCACAACGTGTTCCATGTATCGATGTTCAAGAAATGTATTCCCAATGCAGACCAAGTGATGGAGCCGTAGGCCGTACAAATCCAGGAGGACCAGAGATATGAAAGCAAACCCATACGGATCCTGGATCGGGATGTCAAGAGACTGAGGAACAAAGATGTACCCTTAGTCAAAATCTTGTGGCAAAGTCAACAATCTGAAGAAGCTACCTGGGAAAGCGAGGACGATATGAAACAAAAGTTTTCGGAGTTATTTTAAGTTCGAGGACGAACTTTCCAGAAGATATGGAGAATTGTAACACCCCACTAAAATTCCTTCAATATATCCCTAATATTGAGTAGGATTGCATGAATAATAGCCATATTGAGTATGATTCATGAATGATAGTTAGAGTTGCGGGAATTTTTGTGTAAGTGTTAATAGGCCTTATATGGGCTCTAAATGGTGGGAATTCCTAATGGGTCTTAAATAGCACTTCATTAGTTATCCTAATGGGCCCCATGAGGATAAAAGAAATAACACATCATGTAATGGGCCTTACTTTAGATGAGCTTGCAAAAGAATAATAAAAAAATATAATGATGTAGGTGCCAAGGATTGAACCTTGGACCTTAGAGATGTTGTAAGCCTTAAGAATGCATGTGTAACTAATTCACCTAGCAAGGGAGTGCTATTTGGAGGATAAAGGGAATTGTAGATAGGTGTAAGGATAAGGGAAGTGAAGAGTCACCATGAGAGGAGGCACCATGCCCTTTCACTTGCCCCCTTCACTTAATATAAAAAGGTGGGATGAGAAGTGAAGAGGCTTAAGTTACTTTTCCCTTCTTCTCTTCCACCAAGGCCCTTCCTCTCTCCTCTCTTCTTCCTTCTTCTTGGCCGAAAGTTCCAAAGGGGTTTTCCACTTGGAAAACTTCACAAGAGGACTCCCTCTTGAGGATCCAAGTTCTTCTACAAGGCTACAAGGGCAAGGAGTACTCTAAGGTCAAGAAGATTTCCTTTTTGTTTCTCTATTCGAGGTTTATAATTGAGACAACAAGGGTAAGACTCCCCTCACCTGCAACATAATAGTTCATATATGTTTTGTTCATGTTCTTGTATGTTCTTGCGATGTGTTGCTAAAATCGTGAAGTTTTTCCCTATGAGCAAGTTTCGGCCAACATGAGTTTTAGGGCCTAGGTTTGTGTTTGATGCTATCTAATGACTCCAATGTTTTCTTGATGTTAAGTTATGAGTTATGATGAAAAAAAGATGAAGCAAAAAGACCCTTAAATGTTTAGGCCAAGGCTCTCAAGAAGCCATAGACTTTTTGGCCATATGAAGATGTTTGGGTTCTTTTTGACTAGCTAATGGTTTTTAATTCCTTGTTAATGTTTGTTTGAGGGCTTTTCTTTATATATTTTAGGCCATGTTTCCCCTCTGAAATGTTCGGATAATACCTTAAATAAGGGCAAAAAATAAAATGAGTTAAAGATGTCATGTTACTTGCTAATGCTTCCTAGTGTTAGAGTATGTATTATATGCATGTTGTATGAATAAAATTGCTCTTGTATTTGTCTTTTTCATGTTGATATGATCCTTAGATGTTTCTGATCAGTTTCCTAAATTAGGCCTTTGGATGGGTTAAGGTCACCATCTCACTTGATAATGTCTCTTGGTAATAGGATATTTAATGTATGCATGTTGTATGAGTTGTGTGGTGTTGTGTTCTGTTATTATGCCATGATAACCCATCTAAATGTCTTGATCAGTAGAGTATATGATGAATTATGGTTGAATTAAACGTATCCATGTTTTATTATGTCATGATAGATGAAAAGAAATAAAAGAGTTAAAGATGCCATGTTACTTGCTAATATTTCCTAGTGTTAGAATATATATCATATGCATGTTGTATGAATCAATTGTTTTTTTTTCATGGTCATTTTCATGTTGATATGAACCTTAAAAGTTTATGATCAGTACCTTAAATTGGGTTTTAGGAAGGGTTAAGGTCACTACCTCACTTGATGATGTCTCTTGGTAATAGGATATTCAATATGCATGTTGTATGAGTTGTGAGATGTTGTGTTATGTTTTCATGCCATGATAACCCTATCTAAATGTTTTGACCAGTGGAATATATGTTGAATTATGGTTGAATTAATGGTATCTATGTTTCATTAGGCTATGATAGATGAAAAAATTGGAACAAGTTCCCTAGGTGTATCATCCTTAGTTTTAAACAGAATATTATGTGTTTTATGAATCATGAATGATAAGTTGGCATGTTATGAATTTTCGTACCATGAAATTATTTTTTCTCCATGCCATGCTCATGCTTGAAAGTTATGATGACATTTATGCTTTGAATGTATGCCCATGACATGTATGACATTATGAATAAAAGAATATCTAAAGAGCAATTTCTAAGAAAAGAAAAGAAATGACGAACGTTATGTTAAGGAGAAATTGCTATAGAAAGAAAAGGAATCATGTATGCTATTTTACTTTACGTATTGGCTTGTATCGGATCTTGAAAAAGGTCCAAGGGATGGGCTCCTAAGCAAGGCCCCGGTTCTGGACTACCGTAGTTGTCCACGGTTCTGGGACTACCGTAGTTGTCCAACAGGGATGGGCTCCTTATGAAAGCCTCGGTTCTGGGACTACCGTAGCTGTCCTCGGTTCTGGGACTACCGAAGCTGTCCTTGATGTGTGGTACAAGCCAGGGATCCCCAATGATGATGATATGTTGATGTTCAAGTATTATATTATAAATATTTTCAAAAGAGCATCCTTAATGTTTATGCACATGTTTATGTTTAATGATGTTGCATATGCTATGTTTAATGTTTATGCACATGTTTATGTTTAATGATATTGCATATGCTATGTTTAATATTTATGCACATGTTTATGTTTAATGATATTGCATATGCTATGTTTAATGTTTGTGCACATGTTATGTTTAATGATATTGCATATGCTATGTTCAATGTTTACGCACATGTTTATTTAATGATATTGCATATGCTATGTCTAATGTTTATGCACATGATTATGTTTTAAAGATTATGCGAATGTTAAGTGTTTATGCTTATAACTTTAGATGCTTTAAGTATTTATTCATGTTATATGTTTATGTCAAATGATGTAGATTTCTACTTATATGTGATGTACGGATTTTGTGAGTAAGCAAGGATCTTACTAACCATTTTATGCTTATAGTCTACCTACTTATGTTGCAGATCAAACTAAAGGGGAAGCAGCAGGAGGGCATGCGTGTGTGTGGCAGTGACTTGGCAGAACGATCCTACTGTTGTCCTTACTCTTACTTATGGACTTATTTCTCATGGATTTAATGTTGCTACCTATAAACTGCGTGTGTTAGTCCTTATGTTTACGTTTACTACGTGTTGGAGTTGAAGTTCTTTATGATATACATGCTTAATGTAGAACTATATACTCTCTTGTTAAATATGCTATGCTATGATTCACATGAATAAAGTAATTTAGTTAGTAAGAAATTTATCCAATTGCATATGTTCATGATTTAGTATTATTTCCACTGCTATATTTACGTTTCATATGCAATAATGTACGAAAGAAAGAAAGAAAAAGTAACGTGTCGCTCACGTATGGGGTGGGCATTACAGGATTATTGAAGAGTGTGTGTGTAACGACCAAGAAAATTCTCTTAATATTTTCTTAAAATATTGAGCATGTCTAGATAATTTTCCGAGGGACCTAGAAATATTAATACAAAAGGTGGCCTAGAAATCCATATTTTCTCATTTAAATTGAGAAAACTAAGTACTAATGGGCCTTATATGGGTTTTTTAGTACCATAATTATTGGAGAATTTTAGGGAAAAATTAATATAAATATAAAGGGGTTTTAATGAGAAATATTATCATAATTATGGGGGAATTTTTAGAGGATTTTCAGAATTTTGGGAAAAATCATAGGAAAATAAAAGGAAAATAAAATAAAAATAAGGTGCATGGATGAAGGATTGAACCTTGGACCTCTTGTACAACCATGCATGCTCTAACTAACTCACCTAGTAAGGGAATGTTATGAGGAAATGAAGTGGATATTGGTTAAGGCTTAGAAGAAGATGAAGGGTCATGGAGAGACTCTTCATTTACCTCCTTAATGGGTTATAAAGAGGGGGGTTTGGGAGTTACCTTCTTCCTTCCATCAATTGCATTTCCTCTCCTCCTCCTTCCTCATCCTAGCCGAATCCTCAAGGAGAGGTTCTCCCTTGGAAAAGCTCCACAAGAAGGTCTCATCACCAAGATCTAAGGGTTTTCCAAGGATACAAAGGCAAGGGGGTTCAAGTGTCCAAAGGATTTGCAATCTTCTTCTCTTTTAAGGTTTAAAAATCAAGATCAACCAAGGTAAGACTCTCTCACCTGTGGTATAAGTTCCTTATGTTTTTAGCATGATATATTGGTTGGTTTTTGTGATTTGATGTTGAAAGAAAGAAAACCAAGAACCCTAGTCCTATGGGTTTCGGCCACTAGGATTTTAGGGTCCATGATGATGCTAAAAATCTTCCTAATGTTGCCTAATGTACTCTCATGATGTTTAGAGATTAAATATAATTTTTGAGAATTTTTGGGGTACCCTAGGATCCCCTAAGGTTTCGGCCAACTTCAAGAACCCATGGGTAGGGTTGGGTCTAAAACTTCAAGTATGTGTTTTATGTTTTCTCATGATATAAGGGAGATGGAGGATGATTATGTGAATTTTCACATGGCCTAGAGACCCTATAAGTTTCGGCCAAGATTGCTAATAGGGTAAAAAGTTAGGACTTATTTCAAGTAAGGGCCCCAATGACCCTATGGTAAGGTATGGTTGGTGTTTAATGATTGATCGGGGATTTTACTGGAATTTTTCCATGCCCCCATGGCCTTACATGTTTCGTCCAGCCCTAGGAAGGAGGGCTAAAGGTTAGGGTTAACCCTAATCANGAGTTTTGATAATGGCAACATGGCTCAAAAGTTAAGTCTTACTTACTATCTAACATGTCACTCTAGTGTGCAGGGTAAAAAGCCCTAGCGAAGGACTGTTAGGCACTGGCGAAGGAATGCCAGGGTAAAAAGCCCTAGCAAAGGACTGCTAGGCACTGGCGAAGGAATGCCAGGGTACTGAAGCCCTAGCGAAGGACTGCTAGGCGCCAGGCGAAGGACAGCTTGGGACTGAAGCCCTAGCGAAGGAATGCTAGGCACCGGGCGAAGGACAGCTCGGTATCTAAGACCTGGCAAAGGACCGCCAGGCAAAAGTCCAACCAGAGGAGCGGTTGGCATCAGGTACATTCTCCCGAGAGGAGTAGGTGAGGACGCGTTCCCCGTCGAGGGAACAGTAGGCGTCAGTTCGACCTAGGGCTCCATTTTGGAGACCCAAAGTCAGAACCAAGACAGCTAAGGCTGTATAAACTAACATCTTATTGTTTTATGGTGTTTTGGACTAACCCTGAATGCAGAACCGAAGGAACGAGTGTCTACAGCTCAGAAAGCCTCAAAGGAATGAGGCAACAGCTGACCAGGGCGCCCGGAGTGTCCCGGGCACCCCCAAGGTGAACACAAAACACACAAAACAAAGGCAGGCTTCGACAACTCATCTCTCGGGCGCCCCCGCTGCTCCCGAGCGCCCCCAGCGCTCCGGGCGCCCCCAGTGCAAGCCTACGAAGAGAAGCCAGCCAAGCCAAAGGGATAAGATTTGACCCGGTCAACCCAGCGTCCCGGGCGCCCCGGTCAAGATGTGATCCCGAGTTTGAAGGGATCAGAAGTTGACCGAGGGAAAGGCGGATCGGCCGACATGTGGGGGGGGGGGCGCCCCTGACGTTCCGGGTGCCCCCAGGGCCTATAAAAGGGCCCTCGACCCCGAGGCTTGGTACAACGAATTCTTTCAACGCTTCTACGCTCTTCGGCTTCCACGCTCTGCTCCGGCAACCTCCCGAATCAAGATACAAGCGCCGACAACGTCCTACTGCTCCGGAAAAAGTAATCTACATCGGACGTTGGTAAAAAGAAGAGCTCAATTTCAGTACTGTACTTAAATTGTTATTCCATTTCTGTAACTGTTTTTTACGCGATTATAGTATTGCCCGCAGTAAACGGTCAACGACCGTGGGCCTTGAAGTAGGAGTCGACCTAGGCTCCGAACCAAGTAAAAATATCTGTGTTTGCGTGTTTTTGTTTTTAATCTTCTGCTACGCATTCTCTTTTCAAATTCGAACGCTTTCTGATATTCACCCCCCTCTATCGGTTCTCTCGATCTAACAAGTGGTATCAGAGCGGGGAAGTTCAAATTTGGTGCAACCACCAGTTTGAAATTTTTTTTCGGATTTATTCTTATTTTTTTTCGTTCGAATTTTTTCTAATATATTCTTCGTTCGAATTTCCTCTCGTTAATCGAGGTTGGTGCAACACCCCTCGATATTTTATTTTCCTTATCCAACACTACTAATCCAAGACCAAGTCTTGGGACAAAGTTCGTTTCTTAGTTTTTTTCAGATACAATTCCTAATGGCCATGCAAGAAGGATTCAACACCGCCAGACCTCCACTTCTCATTGGAGCAGACTTTTCCTACTGGAAAAGTCGAATGGAGGTCCACCTGAAAACTCAGGTGGACATGTGGATAATCATCCAGTCTGGACTAGAGATTCCGAAGAACGCTGAAGGAGTACCACAAACCTACTCAGAATGGGACAACGCTCTGAAGCGCAAAATTGAAGCCGATGCAAAGGCGACTCAGACCCTTCAATGTGGCTTAACAAAGGAGGAGCTGAACTGGGTGGGCCCCTTCAACAGTGCCAAGGAGCTGTGGGTAAAACTGATCGAGCTGCACGAAGGAACATCAGACACTCGGATCAGTAAGAGAGATCTGCTCTTGAACAAGCTGTATACAATAAAAATGACCAACAACGAAACAGCCGCTCAGCTTCACACCCGAATCCAGGAACTTATGAACGGTCTACATACTATTGGTCACAAGGTCGAAAATCGTGACCTAATAAGGTATGCCTTAAATGCTTTCCCTAGAAACACCTTGTGGGCATCTATGGTAGATGCATACAAGGTCTCAAGGGATCTTTCAAAAATAAAATTAGATGAATTGTTTTTCGAATTAGAACTGCATGAACAAACTAACTACAATTTGGCCGAGAAAGGTATTGCCTTTGTTGTAGGAAAAACTGGAAGGTCAACAAAGAAGAAGCCACAACTTGAACCCGAGTCTAACTCAGACTCAGACTTAGAAGACGAAGAAGGAGATCGACCTAAGCTGGTCCGACTGGCCCGAAGCTACTATAAAGAATTGAAGAACCAAACCAACAGACGGAAAACAAACCGAAGAAAAGACGAACCAGCTGAACCCGCAAATGACAAAAACAAGCCCAACGTGACTTGCTATGAGTGCAAGAAGAAGGGCCACTACAAGACAGAGTGTCCGAACCTGAAGGAGACCAAGAAGACAAGAAGAAAGAAAGTACTCCAAGCAACCTGGGACGAATCTTCCTCAGAAGAAGAAGAAGAAGCACCCCAGTCAAACCTACTAGCCCTGACCGCCTCAGAAGAAGTCGGGACCGAGTCAGAGTCAGAACAGGACGACGGTAGACTAACCTTTTCAGAAGATGGCGAAATCAAGGTAAGTGGTTTCAATATAAGTCAGTTAAATGAACTTATTTCGTATCTTTCTCAAGATTTGGCGAAAGCCAAACTCCGAGTCGAATCCCTCCGACAGGAAGTAAAACTCCTGAAAGAGGGAGCTGACTCTAAATCCTTAACCGAGAAAGTTCAAGAAGGAACTCCTACTCAAGTTGAAAAACTTGAGAAAGAGAACTCCTCCCTGAAAACTCAGGTTAAGGATCTTAGAGCTGTCTTAGAATGATTCACTTCTGGTTCCAAGGGTCTTGACATGATTCTTGGAAAACAGAAGTCTGTTCTAAATCGATCCGGACTTGGCTATAGAACCAAATCCCGACAAAGATCTTACTTTGCTGTACTGAATCAGTCCAGAAGTATAGTTCAGGCATAGGTACCTAAACTGTACCTAAACAAACCAACTGGATCAAATCAGTATTGGATCCCCAAGGACAAGATTCACATCTTGCCTAATCATTACCGTGGCTTTAGTCCAGGGGGAGCCAAATTAAAAACTATATTTATTGTTAAATAGAATTTAATTCTTGCAATTTGCTTGATTGATTGTTTATTTAAATTTTTGCAATTTACCATGCTTAGACTTAGGAATGGTTAGTATAAGGACTGAACAAACTTAACTGAAACTTGACAACATAGTATTGGGTGGAGGTGAGATGATAGTACGTTAGGAAAACCAATTTTAATAAGATCAAGTACACTTGGTCTCTTTAGACTGGTGAAACTAGCCGAAGCTACCGATCCAAAACCCAAACTAGTTAGACCAGAACTTTTCAAAGATTAATTTTGAAAATGAAATTTCATTAAACGACTTTGTCAAGGAAATGATTGATGATCCAACAAGGCTACGGCCAAAGAAGGCCTAGTGCCTTGCCAAGACCTGGAAGCCAATTTCTGAATTTCAAATTCAAATTACTTTTTGTCAAATTCAAATCTAACATAAATTTTCAGTTAAGTATAGATTCAAACATTTCCTTTCAAAATAAATTTAACTATTTTCAAAAATTAATTTAAGGTTTTCTAAATAAAAATAATTTTTCAAAATAATTTTACTTATCAAAACCTGTCTCACAAAACCTATAAGGCTAACGTGGTTGAAAACCCTAGATTTGGGTGAGACAGACTAGGCAGTGAAACTCAATTTAAGCTATTCCTGACTCTAATTGGATCCAAATCAATAAAACTCTTTATGTGTAGGAACATAAAGATTTGGACCAATGGATGTTGGATAGCAGTTGCTCCAGACATATGACTGGAGATAAATTGAAGTTCACCAAACTCAAGTTCAAGAACCTAGGCTCAGTGGCATTTGGCAACAATGCTACACTCAAGGTAATTGGGTCAGGTAATATTGAACTCAAATCTGACTTTGTTATTAAGAAAGTTCTTTTGGTTGAAAACTTCAATTTTAACTTGCTTAGCATAAGTCAGTTATGTGATTCTGGTTATATAGTCACCTTTAACAATTCTAACTGCCTGATTAGAAATGTACAAGACTCAAAAATCATGCTTAAGGGCACTAGAAAAAATAATGTATACACCATAAACCTTCCCCTAGTACCCAAATGTATGTTAACTCAGTTAGAACAATCAAATCTCAGGCATAGGAGACTAGGTCACACTAATCTGAGAACTATCTCAAAAGTCACCCAACTTGGCTTAATCAAAGGTATCCCCAAAATTAAAAACAATGAAAACCTAATAAGTGAATCATGTAATCAAGGTAAACAAACCAAATTTAATCACAAACTAATCCAATCCAACATTCCAGAACCAAACACATAGAAGTCGAACATCACTTTGTAAGAGACCATGTAGCCAGGGGTGAAATAGTACTTAAGCATATAGACTCTAAATCCAACCTAGCTGACATACTCACAAAACCCTTACCTGAGTCTGAGTTCAGCTCACTAAGAAGGCAGTTAAGATTGTGCTCTGTAGAATAAGTTAACTCTACTTTTTAATTTCTTACTGCTTTACTTGATTTAAAAATCAGTTTCTAAAAGAACTTGAAAAACTATTTTATTTAATTTCAAAATCAGTTTTTTTAAAAAAAAATTTCTTAGTTTTATTTCAAAACTACCCCCTCTCAAAACTAGGGTTTTTTCACAAATGGACTTAGCCTAGGCCCTAACCCTAGAACTGCATGCACCTATAGAGTTAGAAGACAGCATCTCACAAGCACCTTAGGGTACTTTTTGATTGATAACCTAGAAAGGGTTGAGATGCTTAGGTCTTTGCCTTAATTCAAGATGCTTTAAGTCAGTGCATCTGCAGTAATTGGGGCACTAAATACAACTTACACAGCAATCAAGTTAAGTGTCAAGTTTAGAAAATCTAACTTGAACAAAAACACTTAACTTGACTAACCCTAGCAAAAACTACTGTTTATAACAGTTAGTAAGTAGCTAATTGGGTTAGACAGGTCCCTACAAGAGAAAATTAACTGATTTGGTTTAAGTTTTATCATGAATTGGTTCAGTACAGCAAAATCATGCAAATATTTTCCATTATGAAAGTTATTTCCATTATGCAATTTAATTTCTGCTCTATTTATCTTTTTGATATATGGCAAAGGGGGAGAGATAAGAAAGGAGAGAATTTAAAATTTTTTGTTTAAAATTTTTTTTTGTAGAATATTTTTCGCTCGAAATTTCAAAATCTATCCTTTATTCAAAAAGTACTTAACTAAGCTTTTCTACAGTACTAAGTTTTTCAAAGTACTAAAGCACTAAGTTTTTCTTACTTAAGCTTTTCAAAGTATTTAAGCTTTTCAAAACTTTCCTAGTACATAAGCTTGTCAAAAATTTTCTCACTTAAGCTTTTCAAAGTACTTAAGCTTTTCAAAACTTTCCTAGTACTTAAGCTTGTTAAAAAAATTTCTTACTTAAGCTTGTCAAAACTTTTTAAAGTACTTAAACTTTTCAAAACTTTTCAAAAGTACTTAAGTTTTTCAGAAAAACTTAAGCTTTTCAGAAGTACTTAGGTTTGTGTTAACTTCACGAAGTACTTTAAAACTTAGAGTTTTTCAAAACTTTTTTGAAGTACCATAAACTTAAAACTTTCAATTTGTTGGTACTCAAACTAAAGTTTGAAAATCCTTCTTAAACTTAAGTTTTCAAAGTTGTCTAAATAAACTTAAGCTTTCAAAATTTACTAAGTATTTGAACTCAAAAATTCTCTACAAGTATAATTTTTTTTCTAAGTAAAAATCCAAACTTTAAACTTAGAACTTAGTGTCGAAAACCCAACGAATTTTTGAAAAATCTAGGGGGAGATTCCTTCCAGGGGGAGGGAACAAAAGGTAATTTGTATATGCCTTGATTAAACTTAACTTTTTGAACCAGGGTTGCCATAAATTAGAAAGGGGGAGATTGTTGGTGCAGAAAGCACCCAAGTCGAACCTGAGTTTTGATAATGGCAACAGGGCTCAAAAGTTAAGTCTTACTTGCTATCTAACATGTCACTCTAGTGTGCAGGGTAAAAAGCCCTAGCGAGGAACTGCTAGGCACTGGCGAAGGAATGCCAGGGTAAAAAGCCCTAGCGAAGGACTGCTAGGCACTGGCGAAGGAATGCCAGGGTAAAATGCCTTAGCGAAGGACTGCTAGGCACTGGCGAAGGAATGCCAGGGGACTGAAGCCCTAGCGAAGGACTGCTAGGCGCCAGGCGAAGGACAGCTTGGGACTGAAGCCCTAGCGAAGGAATGCTAGGCACCGGGCGAAGGACAGCTCGGTATCCAAGACCTAGCAAAGGACCGCCAGGCAAAAGTCCAACCAGAGGAGCGGTTGGCATCAAGTACATTCTCCCGAGAGGAGAAGGTGAGGACGCGTTCCCCGTCGAGGGAACAGTAGGCGTCGGTTCGACCTAGGGCTCCATTTTGGAGGCCCAAAGTCAGAACCAAGACAGCTAAGGCTGTATAAACTAACATCTTATTGTTTTATGGTGTTTTGGACTAACCCTGGATGCAGGACCGAAGGAACGAGTGTTTGCAGCTCAGAGAGCCTCAAAGGAATGAGGCAACAGCTGACCAGGGCGCCCGAAGTGTCCAGGCGCCCCCAAGGTGAACACAAAACACACAAAACAAAGGCAGGCTTTGACAGCTCATCTCCCGGGTGCCCCCGTGCTCTCGGGCGCCCCCGCAGCTCCCGGGCGCCCCCAGCGCTACGGGCGCCCCCAATGCAAGCATACGAAGAGAAGCCAGCCAAGCCAAAGGGATAAGATTTGACCCGGTCAACCCGGGCGCCCCCAGCGTCCCGGGCGCCCCGGTCAAGATGTGATCCCGAGTTTGAAGGGATCAGAAGTTGACCGAGGGAAAGGCGGATCGGTCGACACGTGGGGGGGCGCCCCCGATGTTCCGGGCGCCCCCAGGGCCTATAAAAGGGCCCTCGACCCCGAGGCTTGGTACAACGAATTCTTTTAACGCTTCTACGCTCTTCGACTTTCGCGCTCTTCTCCGGCAACCTCCTGAATCAAGATACAAGCGCCGACGACGTCCAACTGCTCCGAAAAAAGTATTCTACATCGGATGTCGGTAAAAAGAAGAGCTCAATTTCAGTACTGTACTTAAATTGTAATTCCATTTCTGTAACTGTTTTTTACGCGATTATAGTATTGCCCGCAGTAAACGGTCAGCGACCGTGGGCCTTGGAGTAGTAGTCGACCTAGGCTCCGAACCAATTAAAAATATCTGTGTTTGCGTGTTTTTGTTTTTAATCTTCCGCTATGCATTCTCTTTTCAAATCCGAACGCTTTCCAATATTCACCCCCCCTCTATCGGTTCTCTCGATCCAACATCACTGACTTAAGTATATTGTCAAACATTGAAACATTTAGAGGAGGACATCACTGATGCAACTTGCACCAACACACACAAGCCTCCAGCTTGTCTCCATGCCACCCTTCACTGTATCGAAGTCGTATATCTAGGTCAATATGTGTAACCTGCACATCCTGCACACTCACATACACATATTAGAACACAAGGGTAAACCTAACTTAAACCCTTTGTCCAAACATCAAAACACATGGTCACTCCGTACCATAGATTGCCTCAACACTTATATGTACTAGATGCAAATTAAACACAAACAAATATATACAAAATATAAAATTTACACACTAATACAACATCATCCTCTAATTCAACACTTTTAGCATAATATTTAAGTAACTCCTCAATTCTTATTCTGGTAGGTTATTTTTCTTTTGAGAAGTAAGATAGAGGTCACCCGATGCTTTAGTTGAATTAATATGGACCGAAACACCTCGGTCAGCAATACCCAGTAACAATGCAACTTCTCGTCTGGTGAACGCCACCGGTACACCTGAAACATTTAAAATATTTAGTTATCTTCAAGAAATAGGCCTGAAGTGAAATCATTTTAGGCCCTCGTTAGGCCTGAAATGATAGGATTTCAGGCTTACCGTTGGCCTGAAATTAAAACAATTCAGACCTACCGAGGGCCTGAAATGAATTCACTTCTGTCCCTCAGCACGTTGGGCCTGAAATGATTTCATTTCAGGCCTACCGTAGGCCTGAAATGAAATCATTTCAGGCCTACCGAGAGCTTGAAATTATTTCACTTCAGGCCGATGTTGGGCCTGAAATGATTTCATTTCAGGCCTATCGAGGGCCTAAAGTGAAATCATTTCAGGCCCAACGTGGGCTTGAAGTGAAATCCACTGAAATAGGTCTGAAATTAAATTATTTCAGACCCTCTTTATCCCTATTTTATAAACTACTATAGTTAGTGTTTATAATTCAAAACTAAAAGTGTTACCTGAGAATCTAAAAACTTGCGAAGTTGAATCCCAACTTTCAAATATATTGATCAAAATTTCACGGATATGCTGCAATTCTTGTATGCCCAAGAAAACACTGAAGGGAGACTCTTTAATCTTCGCAATGTGTCGACTATGTAATATTTGAAATGCTTTAAAAAAAATCTTAAAGTGACCTAACACACTGCACCAATGTAATTTTTGTCCAAAGTTATCTGAAGCCTACAGGTTGTAAACATTAAAAATTTATTAAGAACCAAACCCAAACATTTTCATATTTCACAAATCAATATAAAATCATGCGCAGAAATAGTGTTGTGTTGACCTAATCTGCTCATTAACATACCTTGGTGGATAATGCTAAGGAAGAAGAGGTTGAAACACCCACAGACCTTTTTTCCGCCATTCTAAAAATAAAGTAGTGTAGAAACCCTAACTGGAGAGTGCCGATTACTGTTGACTTCCATGCAAACCCTTATAGTCAGCTGAGGGACACACGAATAGCCTTGCCTAGGGTTTTGGTTGGGGGGAGGGATTGGGGGGCATCAAAAGGTGATTCCTACTACACTATATGTCGTTCTAACGATAATTATTATCTTTCTCCTTGTAGGATATCTTTTAGAAGTTGAGAAACTTCCTATTATTCCTTGTTCTTTACAAGAAACAATAACAAAAAATAAGAATAAAGATAAAAAATTGAAATATAATATAAATAATAATTTACATAAATGAATATCACATTACTCATTTTGTAGTTGCTTTGGGTTACTTCTTAAAGGATTACAAATTCAGTAGCATTTTTTCCAAAACCCCTAAGAATCGGTGCCGTAATTCTCCTCAAAATGCTTTTTTATAGCCTTCAAGTTGGGACATATTTTCACCTAGCAATAGATTGATATCACTCATTAGTCAATTGATAACTCTCATCAGTCAACTGATACTACCCATTAATAGATTGATCTTTTGAATTCAAACAATGCACTAGCTCTTTCCAACTTAACTTTGACCACGACAGTCAACTATTCTTGTATCATGCTCCTAGAGGTTCATGTTTGCTCGAACATCGGGTAACATCTTCCCTATATGGTGGATAATATGAATCTTATAATACATATCTCTCAACTGATATACAAGCTCAGACACATACGGTTGTCAACAATAAAAATAAATTAATACATATCAGATCTACATAGTTAGTAGCATCCACAAAATAAATAATAAACATAACAAAACTCCATAAATTAAATGCGACAAATGAAAAGTCCAACCGAAATAATTAAATATAAGTCCACTAACAAAACTAAAATAACGACAAGTCTACTAAGTAAGTATGAAACAATAAAAGGTAGGTGTGATACTGTGGGACTAACAGATGGATCCTCTCCTAGCGGCACGAGACACATCTATCAACTACCTAAAATAAAATTATGGGCAAGGGATGGTGAGTTCAGGCTCGAACTCTAGGGGCATAAGGATAGATAAATGCATGGTATGAATAAGATATATCAAATAGGTAAAAATAAGGTATATAGTAATCAAAATATAGAATATAAATCAAATGCATATACATACCTACGGGGCATGATCAAATATTCTCACAACAAATCAATAAGTCACTCATACTACTGAGCAAATCCAAATCATATAAACAATGCAAATAATACTCCATATATGCATGTTAATCAAATGCAACAATCATGACTAAACAAATACAAGATGCGCCGTATGCAAATGATGCAATAACATGTGTCACCCCTACATGTTAATCTAACAACCATCACATTACATCTACGTGGTCGACTGGGCAAGAATTGTGATAACTGTACGTACTCTCACAACCATCTCCTCTAAGTGCCCGAGTGAACCAGATGCTGGGAGAAAAATCTTAATCCCGAATCTCAAGAAAAGGGAGAGCACAAAGGGGGAGTGTGACCTCTACCCTATAGGTCTACCTAGCCCTCATAAACAACGGAGGGAGTGTCACTATCATCTACAACTCCAACAACTACCACTAACCCTGAGTGGTTGAGTATAGCACAACAAGACAGCTGCTCGCACTCTGACAATTACTACTACCCCAAGTGGTTGAGTGGGTAGACCTCTATATGACTGACGATGGGCTTAACCACAAGGAAGCCAACAACCATCAATATGCAGCAATGTAATATGGTACCAATGCAATATGATACCAATGTACATAAATTCAATCAATCAGGTTAACCATTATACAATCAATAAGTGACACAAGTATCCAATCAACACCACAATAAATAAACATGCAACTAATCTACTGGGTAGGATATATCTAATGCCAACCACACCCTAGATAGGTCACTTGATGGTTCTAAGGTACTCGTATACAAGCGGTATTCTATAGATTAGAAAACAAAAGTTGAGACTGTATAACTGAAAACTTTGATTATAACTCAAAGGTTAAGCATAGAAAAAGTATCAAGCAAGAAAATAAATAAAATATAATTAAGGTAATTAAACTTACTCAGATAACAAAATAACCATGCATTTAAAGGTAAATGGAGCTATAGAATCAAGAAAGAAGTATCCGCCTCTAAATGTATAATATCATATATTCCTTCAAGTCCGAAGACAGACTCATGCTCCAATCTTACAAGTATAGGAATATGGAACCTAAAAATTATGTATCTACTATCAATATATCATCCTATTAATTATTTAATCAACCAATTAATTAATTAATTACCTTCATAATTAATCCCACATATTAATAAATGAATTACTCCAAACCGGTATTCAATTAACCAATCAAGTTTAGTTAATTTATTGGAACTCCAAATCCTCATAATTAATCACTTATTCAATTGTCCCAAATTAATAGATAATTCAAAAATTCCTCGTGATCATCTATTAGATAGATTCATCCTTTAATCTGCTTCCATATCAATTAAATTAATTCCTCAATTTAATTCATTCATTAATTTCCTTTTATCCATCAATCATTCAGGCAATCCGAGTAACTCATTATCATCCCATTATCAATTAATTACTACCATCCATTACTTGTGTGATCCATCAATCTATAGTTAATCATCACTTGAATTAATCCACACATGATATCATTAACCTAAACTAATAGATCCCTTGACTGAAGATTCAAACTTCCAATCAAACTAATTTATCTTTAACCATACATTAGTTCCAATTAATTGAATACAGTTAACCACTACAATATTCGCTTAAGCTTGTTCATATGTAACCTTATTCACCAATCCACTATTGAAATCGATTACAACTAATCATATTGTATTACGCATATACCTTGATTAATCCCTCCTTCTTCTCATCCTCTTGGCGGCACTACAGTGGTCAGAGTAAATACCAAGAGTGATCCGCAACCGCCCCCTACATAGGCACAACTACAAGTAACAAAAATCCAACAATCAATCAGAGAACAACCAATCGAAAAGGGAAAATCAAGGGCTCTCACCTGATCTGCGACATCGCTGCTCCTACCTTAACCAAAGGAATTAGGCCAAGGCAAGGTGTGATGGAGGATTAGAGGTAGGGCACGGAGGAGGGTTCAGTTGGACCGAAAGAGGAAGATCGATTATGCTCACAATCGGCCAGCAGCCATGGCATCACGCTCTGATCTTGCGTGGCAGGGGTTGGTCAATGATCAGGGAATAGGAAGGTAAGGGACAGTGGAGTGCTCTCCCCTCTCCCCATCAGTTGGAGGCGGTGGGTCGGGGAGATGTAGCGCAATGAGATCACGCGAGAGAAACTTGTGATCCATTAAGGAAGAAAAGCTTGCTATCCATCGAAGAAGAGAAGGGAGTTCAGCGGCTCTCGCAGACTGGACCAACAGTCGACGTTCGGCCATAGTAGGAGGCATTGATCGAGGGGAGACGAGGAATCGGGAGTTGGGGCTTCAGTCAGGGAGACACAACGAGGAACGAGAAGAGAAACCGCACTAGGGTTTGCGGCATCGAAGTGGAGAAGAGAAATAAGGATAAGGGTGAAAAATATTTTGCAAAAAGGCCCTCCTACTTTAGTTATTCTAACCACACCCTAAATTTTTAGAGTTTAAGATTTTTTGCCCTCCAAATTTTCAATATTTAATATCTTGACTATCAATTGACTGCTACCTAAACAATTAACTCATGCAATCAAGTTCATAACATTTTGTTTGTTGCAATAATGATAACAATCTACTACTCTACATCAATCGATTGATCGTCATCAATCGAGTTGATCAAATCAAGTTCCAAACACTTTGTTTGTTGCAAAAGTATCATCAATTGATTGTTCATACTCAATAGTCGATTGATGTATAACAAACCCCCTTAAACACTCTTAAACCCTAAAATTGAAGATTAGGGGTTCATCAATCAATTACTACTTCCTAGCAATTAATTAATATATCTATTTCTACCTTACCTAGGCTAAATTCTAGTCTTGCCTCATGTTCGGTTGGCCTTAATCTACCAAGACTTTCTTTGTCGAGCATCTGATCAACGTTTACTTATCGGGACTTCCTTTACCTAGCATCTAATCAACC
Organism: Boesenbergia rotunda; assembly: GCA_024364735.1. Taxonomy (NCBI): domain Eukaryota; kingdom Viridiplantae; phylum Streptophyta; class Magnoliopsida; order Zingiberales; family Zingiberaceae; genus Boesenbergia; species Boesenbergia rotunda. The sequence continues at coordinate 683,976 of JAGFNQ010002251.1, read as the reverse complement.
TTGACCGGCTAAGATTTTACTATTGCTTAGCATTCCAATCAACCTTGACATGACAAGATATAAAATACAACAAATTTAGAGGGTTTAAGTGCTAATTTAACCTAAAATAGGGGCTCAGTTGGAATAATATGAAGTTTAGGGGCTTAAGTGCAAATGAGCCCTAACATAAAATCTCTCCTCATTCTCATCTTCTCTGCCTGCAATCGATCATGAGTTCCCCTTTTTCAAGCAAGCCGATGCCACTTTCTCTCCTTCATCCTCTTCTTCTCCTCTGCGATTATTCTTGTTCTCTTAGTCGTAACTTGGCAGATCAGGGGTTTATCATCGGGCATCGCACTGGGGTTAGCTGACGGCACTGATAGAGATTTACCCTCACTGTGATAGAGATTACCCATCACTGATAGAGGTTTATCATCGAGCATCGCACTGGGGTTAGTTTTTCTGTTGTCGTGAGCTCATTGTTTGGGTTATGCTCTATTTTGTTTTCAGTTTGGGTTAGAGTTGTGGCCATGAGCTACATTTAGGTGTCATGGTTCTTATTTTAGTAAACATTAACTTCAATATAATTATAATTTAAATTTACATTTCGGATCTTGGAGCTAGATGGGTAATGGATTAGGCCTAGTTGAAATGGCCACTTGGGTTTTTGTTGGGTTAAGTCTAACATAAATCATGATTTGACTTAATCATGAAATAATCACTAATTAAAGCTAATTAGTAATTATTAATTTTAGGATGGTTCCTATTAGGAATGTGGCTGTGTTAGTTACTTATCTATTATTTTGGTAATAAGAAATTATGACCTTGGATTTAGGATATTGAATTGGATATTTCGCTATGGATTATCGAATGAAAAGTTCTCTGCACACAGATTTCTTCTTATTGAGGCAGGTACCTTTGACTCTATCTCTGTAGATATTATCAATTCTATGCATGGTTTCTTTATGTGTAGTAGTAGGTTATGCCTTTACTTGCCTCTTGATTATCTGCTTGGTACATACTTCTTGTTCTTTGAGATTGCTCACCATTTATTTCTATACGGTCTCGATACTTGTTATTCTAGCTCTATAGAATAGACATGTATGCATATGAGTTAGGAGTAGTGATATATCACTTCATATTTACATTTAGTCGATCACTAGTTATACCTTGCACGTACACCTAGTGGTTTATATTATAGCTCATGATTTATGATTTAGACTTATAGTTCTTGGTAGAACTACTAGGTGGGTGTTGCATGTGTTAGTGTCACGTGTTGGTGCCGGAAGCATCAGATCGAACCTAGTTTTATAATAGAAAAGGGTTCAACCTTAAGTTTGTGTTGTGATCTAATGGATTTATTAAGTGTGTAGGAAAGTCCTAGTTTAGCTGGGCATGAAGTCTTGACCAGCAGGATAGAACACAAAGTCCTGGTTGAGGACTGAACATGAAGCCTTAGCCGAGGGCTGGGCACCGAAGATTTGACCGAGGGTTTGGCACGAAGACCCAGTTCAAGGATTTCGGCATGAAGTCCTGGTCGGGGACTGGGCACCGAAGACCTGATCTAGAAGATCAGGCAGAAGACTTAGCTGAGTGAAGACTACGGACAGAAGTAGAGATGGGTCGAAGTACGGACTTCTCGAAATCTTAGAGTTTTGGAGGCCGAGCAAAAGTCCAACCAGAGGAGGCGGTTGGCAAAAGATAACTTCTCCAAAGTTGAGTAGGTGAGGACGCATTCCTCGGAAGAGGGAACAACAGGTATCGGTTCAACCTAGGATTTCATTTGAAATCTAAAGTCAGAACCAGACAACTCATTTATGCATGCATTCACTATACTATTATTGTTCCTGGACTAACCTTGATTGTAGGCTTAAGGGATCAGCTGGCTGCAATCAGGGGCGCCTGATAAGACTTAGGCGCCAGTGAGCCAGGCACCCCGAGAGGTCTCAGGCGCCCGAGAACCAAGGTGCCTGAGAGGACTCAAGTACTCCAAATGGGATTTCTCAGCAGTTGGCGAAGTTGAGTTGGTGGTCGTTGGTTGGATGCACCGTGTCAGCTCCCAGGCGTTGTGCTGGTGGTCGCTGCGGATAACGATGTGGCCGAAACGGTGACGTGGAGGGCGCCCCTATAGCCTCTCAGGCGCCCGAGTAGTAGTATATAAGGGGGTTCACCCCCTTGCTTCCAGATATTAATTCAAGCTCTCGAAATCTCAATGACAATGCTTCCGTGCCCAAGTTCTCTGCACCCAAGAAGTTAAAAATCGACGACACGCCGGTTCTACAACTAAATTCTTCCTTTAAGTGTCGTTGGTATAATTTCATTTCTGTACTTGATCATTATTCTTGTACACCATTTATGAATTATAGTATTATCCAACGAAAACGGTCAAGGACCGGTGACTATGGAGTAGGAGCCGTTACAAACTCCGAACCAAGTAAAAATAAAGTGTTAGCATTGTTTTGACTTGGTTATTTCCGTTGTGTTGAATCTGATTTATGTCCGAAAAATCATTATCGATATTCACTCCTCCTCTATCAATCACATCAATCCCACAAGTGGTATCAGAGTGGGTTGCTCTGAATTGGTGAAACCACCTTTTGAGCATTTTTTTTTCGGATTTTTCACTTTTTCATTCAAATAAAAAAATTTTGTGTGAGGTTTTAAAATATTCTTATTTTTTGATTTTTTGCCTTTTTCAATTTTGAATTCTTATTTTTTCATCATAAGTCAGAATTAATATAACGATGATTTTTTAAAAATTTATAATAATTTTTTTTAATTATTTTAATATTTTTTTTTGAAATTCGTGCTCCCCCCAATTTGAGCAAATTTTTTCCTTCTTCTCCCGCACTACTAATCCAAGACCAAATCTTGATACATTCTTTGTTATTTTTCTTATATGCGAGATTTATCCTGAATGACCCATCAAGAATGGCATAGTGCCCGCCCACCTTTATTCTTCGGAGAGAATTTCAGATGCTGGAAAGTTCTAATGGAATCCCACCTAAAGTTCCATTTGGATTTGTGGATGATAATCCAAATGGGGTTAATATTACCTACAGAAGATGGAACATTAATTGCTTGGGAGAATCTAGACGAACCAACACTGAGAAAATTCAAGACCGATGCCAAGGCAATAGTCATCCTACAATGTTGCCTGACCAAAGAAGAACTAAAGCGGGTTGGATCCTTCAACTATGCCAAAGAGATTTGGGAGAGGCTAATCGACCTACACGAAGAGACTTCCGACATTAAGGTCTTAGAAGGTGTACTATTTGAATCATCGAAAGAATTAGACGAAGAAGAACAAGCTCAAGTGAGCTACCTTCCACACTCAGTACAAGGACAAGTAGCCTAGACAAAATATGAACCTTTATCCGAAGCCGAATTCGAACCAGAATCAAAACATGAGTCCAGATTCGAGATGGCAACAGTCAAGGGGGGATTCCCAATGGGGATTCAAAAGGTAAAATTATAAATTTAAATTCCAAAAATCGCATAATTTGTTTTAAATGTAGGGAGAGAAGGCCCTACAAAAATAAGTGTCCTACTTGTAAAATACGAACGACAACACCGATGACGACAAAGGAACTAGTTCCAGGAGAAAGAAGGGACAAGAGTCACATCCAATTTTTCAAATGCCAGGAGTTTAGACATTATAAAGATGAATACACAGAGAGAAGAACCAAAGATCCAGGACAACCAACCGAGATGGGTAAATTTACATTATATGAAAATCCAATTTTTATAATAGATGCTAATATCTTAGCTAATCACTCTTGATCAATGTTCCGGAAATAGTGGACAATGATGGTTAGGCACCGAAGCTTCCCTCCCTGTGGTAGTTACTGAGGCGGGGAGGAACATAGGGTCCTGCGAAGTCAACATGAGCATTAGGGGGCACGCTGGCAGGTGTCCGGCGGAGTCCACTCCGACGCCCAAATCAGTGTCTGTCGAGAAGAAAAGGTTGCGAAAAGTAAAGAATGTGTCTAGAGTTGAGAGCGTAACCCCCTGTACCAGAGTGGTTGGACTACCTCTTATACTGACGATGACAGACTAGACGTGCCCCCTCTATCGATGCCACGTCCCTGATACTTAAGCCACGCCCCCCTCTTTCGGCGGTAAAGAGATATCCTTTGAAACGATCTGCGCCGTTATCACGCGTCTGCCGGTTGAGATATTTAAGGGTCGTGTAGACCTTTTCTACAGGGATGATTATCCGTACCGAGGGGGTCAGTACCCGAGGTCGGTCATTGAGGGGACTCCACCTCCCGAGGTGAGCTCGGGGTCTTCAAGCGCAATATCCTCTAATGTGCTCTCAGGGCCTAACCTCCCGGGGTTTCGGGCTGACCTTCCCATGCCCGTCTCCTGAGGGGGGCCTCGGGGCCCGGGAGGGAAGGTCGCCTCGATTTGTCATGGCATGCCCCACGGCTTCTTCACCCCTCATGCCGGGCACGGACTATCCACCCCTATCACAAGTCCCTCCCTTTAAGTCTGATCGAAGGAAGTGTGCCTGACTGATCGGACTGGTGTAAAGATGAAGACACTGTGGGCTTTCAGCTTCCTTACTTCCCTTGTAGCTATAAAGGGCCTTTGGATTATAATCTCTTATCCGGAGTTCCGAGAAATCCTCCTCACTGGTCTCATCCTTTTCTCTCCGTCCATTACCGCTTCGCTGGCGGCCCATGGGGCCCCAAGATGTATCTAGTGAGTCTCAAGATCCTGGCTGATTTTTTGAATATGTCTTGTATCTTTCCGAAATTTGGGGCAGTCAAGTCGACCCAGTTGCTAAGCGTATGTGCCCAGGCCACGTGTCCTTTCCCTTGTTTCTCAATAGTCTCTTCTTGATCCGTGCAGTGGGCTATCCGAAGCGGCTGCGGTAAGGGATATCCCGTTCCCCGAGACATCCTGTTAATGCCCTCGACGTTCCATTCTCCCATTGCTTCGAGGGGTGTGCTGTAGCCCTATAAAAGCGGGTGCACCGTGTGGGATTGATTCGAATCTATAGAGGGGGGGTGAATATCGATTGACAAACTTTTCGAAAAACGTAAGAGTAATTTGCGCAGCGGAAAGTAAAACAAGACAATGCTAACACGTTTGTTTTACTTGGTTCGGAGTTGCGGTCAGCTCCTACTCCAAGGCCCACGGTCCTTGACCGTTTACGATGAGCAATTCTATATTGCGTAAAATATTACAACTGATGTTCGAATATAGAATTAAAAAGAAAATATAGCAGTAAAATAATTTTATATCGACGACCGGAGAAGTTGGAAATTCGGAGCCGCAGGTCATCGTTGGCGCTTGAATCTTGAGCACGAAGCTTGTCAGAGTGGAGCGCTTGAATGAATGCGTAGAAAGCAATTATGTTGGAAGCCAAGGGGGTGAACCCCTTTATATAGTCGTAGCTGGGGCGCCTATGTTGAAGGGGGCGCCTGACACGTGACCCTCTCTGCGCGAACCTCAATCCGCAAACTTGGCCAGCACTTATCCCTTCAACTGGGGCGCCTGAGCTAACTGGGGCGCCTGTGTTATCACTGGCGCCTCTTTGCAGTCTTGAGGCTTGCTTCGCAGTTGTTCTGGAATTGCCCATTGTTTGGGGCGCCTGTCTCAACACAGGCGCCTAGGAGCAGAAACCTTCATCCCTTCGTTCCTGCATCCAAGGTTAGTTTTAAAACACAAATAACATATAAATGATATGAATTTAAGTATTATTAACAGCATGAGCTGTCTTGGTTCTAACTTTTGGCTTCCCAAATGGAACCCTAGGTTGAACTGACGCCTAATGTTCCCTCCTACGGGAAACGCGTCCTCACCTACTCCTCTCAGGAGAGTTTACCTGTTTGTCAACCGGCTCTTCCGGTTGGACTTTTGCCCAATCCTCCAGATCAGGTCTTCGTGCCCAGTCCGCGACCAAGACTTCTTGCCCAACCCTCGGTCAGGTCTTCGGTGCCCAGCCCTTAGCCAGGACTTATTACCCAATTCCTCGAATCAGGACTTCGTGCCCAGTCCGTGACCAGGACTTATTGCCCAACCCTATGTCAGGACTTAGTTGCCCATCTCGCGGCTAGGGCTTAGTATCCAATTCATAGAACCAGGACTTCTTGCCAAGCATACCTAGGACTTTTCCTGCACACGTGATTAGCATTGTTAGATCACAATAAACCTTAACTTCTGAACCCTTTGCCATTATCAAAACACAGGTTTGACTTTGGTGCTTCCGGCACCAACAATCTCCTCCTTTTTGATTTATGGCAACATGGTTCAAAAAGTTAAGTTAAAAAGCATTTCAAGCACATCTAACAACATTATTTAAAAAACTTTAATTAGCTCCCCCTGAAATAAACATACTCCCCCTAAAGCTTTCCATGATATGTAATTTTTGAAAAACTTCAAAGTGCTTTAAATTTTTGACTAAGTCATTTTCAAGATAGAGCAAAAGCATTTGCACTTACAAAAAACTTTTTACACATAGACAATTTTCCACTTTAGAAAAGTTTTGCAAGTCTAAATTTTACTTTAAAGACTTTTACTTAAACAGGCTTTGCAAAAAAATCTTTTATTTAAATCAATTTTTGCAAAAAGGAATTTTTAACAAACTTTCCTTAGCCAAAAAACTTTATCAGAGAAAATTTTCATTTGAAAACAATTTTCACTTGAAAACATTTCACTTAAAAAGATTTGCCAAATTTTGCAACAAACAATTTGCCAAAAAAACTTCAATTTTTTTTCACATCAGTTTTTGCACACTTAGAAAAATCTCGCTTTAAGAACAATTTGTGCATTTTGAAAAATATTTTTACTTAAAAAAACTTTAAGGAATTTTTAAACATGTTTTTGCTAAAAAAAAATTTGTTCACTAAGTAAAACTTTACTTAGAAACATTTGCCAAAAAAAAATTCAAAAAGTTTTTTTGCTCAGACAATTTTGTTCACTAAGGAAAACTTAACTTAGAAATAAATACACTTAGAAATTTTTGAAAGCACTTAGAGATTTTTGAAAGCACTTAGAAATTTTTAAAGACACTTAGAGATTTTTGAAAGCACTTAACAATTTTTCTTTACTTTTTGCAAGAGAGATAGAAATTTGAAAAAAAAATTACTCTCTTTTCCTTTTACTCTCCCCCTTTGCCATATATAAAAAAAATGATAAAATTATTGCAAGTCAATTTTGAATTAGAGTTAGTTAAAAGAAATTTTAAATTCGTATTGAACCAACTCTAGTGAATTCAAGCAAAAAAAATGACCAACCCACTTAATCTAGACTTGTCAAATTCTGGGGTCAAAAGGTTTCATAAAGAGTTCTTTGATGAAAAAAATTGTGAGTGAAAGATCCTACTGAATTGAATTTGATCTATGAATCTCACCAACAAAACTTCTTTCCTTTGTAAAGTACTTAGTATAATTTTTGAAAAACATATCATTTTTGATAAAATAATTTTGAAAATCTTCCCTTTTTGAAAAGGACTAAGTAATGAAAAGAATTAAGTACTTAAATTGCACCCCAAAAAAATTATACTTTGCACAGTATTGTGCACTTGGAAGACTATTTTGTACTTTTTAGAAAAATATTTTGAACTTTAATATTTCCAAAAAAAACATTTTGAAAAGACTTTCACCAAAAAAATTATGCACTTTTCTTTTAAAAATTTCGCTTAGAGAAATTTAGTGCATTAGAAAAGTTAGCATTTTGATAGGTATTTGTACTTTGAAGAATATTTGTACTTTGAAAGACATTAGTACTTGGCAAAATACTTGTACTTTGAAAGATATTAGTATTTTGAATGATATTAGTACTTTGAAAGATATTAGTACTTTTGAAAAATATTAGCACTTTGAAAGATATTAGTACTTTTAAAAAATATTAGCTCTTTGAAAGTGATTAGTTATAAAAATGAATTTAAAATGATAGTAATTTATTAAAAAGGAAATTCTTATGTTTTCACAAAGATTCTGAAAATGCAGTGTATGAAAACATTTTGAAACGTTCGAAAAATAATTGTCAGAAAATTTTCCTTTTTCTTAGACTCCCCCTGAACTCGACACTGTCTACCTCTATCTAAGTGCCTTTTTAGTGTTGACCAGGTTTGACTGCGTTGACTAGGTTTGACAAATCAATAATTGACCCAATCAAGTCCTAGATCTTAGTACAACTCAATCATGACTTAGTTTGATGTGTTATTTTTGAAAAAAAAATTGAATTAATTAAAAAATTGACCTACATTATTGGGTCCTAGACATCTCACCCAGCTCTACGTGACAAAATAGGTTTCCTTATCTATTTTGTGAGATGTTTTATTTTTATCTTTGAATTAATGTTAAATCTAAGATTTACTTAAAACTTGTGTTAGATTCAAATTTATCAAATAGTAAATTGAATTTGAGTTTTGATAATTGGCTTCCAGGTCTTAGCGAGGCACAGAGGTCTTCTTTGGTCGTAGCCTTATTGAAGCAACAACCCTTTCATTGACAAAGCCTTTTACCGAAAATCCATTTTCAAATTACTTCTTGAAAATTTTTGGTCTATCTAGTTTAGGTTTTGGATCGGTAGCTTCGGCTAGTTCCACCAGACTAAACAGACCGAGTAGGGTACACTTTACCCTATTTGACCTTATTAGAGAGGTTTTCCTAACGTACTATCATCTCACCTCCACCTAATACTAGGTTGTTCAAGTTTTAAGAAACTCTTTAGTCCTTAAACTATCCAATCCTAATTCTAAACATAATAAAGAAAAATAAACATTCAACAAGCAATTAAAGCAAACAATTCTCTAAGTAAGGTCACAATTGGAGTAATACTCAGGATTTTCGAAATCAGCAAGATTATGAATTAAATTTTCTAGCATATTGACATTATGTTTCAGGGTTTTATTTTCTTGTTCCAATTTTCTGAAATTTTCCTTAACTAATTTATAGGACTCAATTGTTGGATCGAGAAAACATGATAGAGGGGGGGGGGTGAATATCGTGAAAACGTTTCGGATAAAACTTTAAGAGAATACGCAGCGGAAATTAAAAACACACACAAGGAACACAAGCGTTTTTACTTGGTTCGGAGTCGCGGTCGGCTCCTACTCCAAGGGCCACGGTCCTTGACCGTTTACTGCGGGCAATTCTATAATGTGTAAAGTTTTACAGAGATTTATACTGTAGTAGTGCAGTAAAAAGAACAATTTAACTCTTCGTTACCGACTCCCGGTATCACTACAAGAAAAAAGTGAAACAACAACGCTTTTTCCGCGTTGTCGTTAATGCTTAAAAAGCGATGTTGATGAAGCCGTTGTAGAAAGTATATCTACGACAACGCTTTTTCCGCGTTGTGGTTTGGAGCAAAGACAACGCTTTTTTCGCGTTGTCTATTGGTTTTTAAAAAGCGTTGTGGTTTGGCACAAAGACAACGCAAAAATCGTGTTGTGTATTGTTACTTAAAAAACGTTGTCTTTTTAATAGGCAGTGTTTTTCACAATTTATAATATTCACAATTTATAAACATTTTTATTCACAATTGATAGTATTCACAATTTACAATATTCACAATTTACAAGCATTTTTATTCACAATTGATAATATTCACAATTTACACTGATAATAGTTTACAAAATTCACTTATAATATAGTGCATTATTTACAAAAGTGTTTGTATTCCATATTAAATACAAAAAATATCTCAATTCACAAGTTCTATAAAACTTCATCATTCACAAGTTGACAGCAATGACTTCTTTGTTGCTTAAAATTTCTAATGTTTCAGCAGTCATTTTCTTCTGCTTTTACTCCAGAAGAAAATGTCTTCGGATCAGGAACAAGATTTCCCTGGAAATTCAACATAATATGAAAGAGAATAAGCACAAATATGCTAGCAAAAGCAAGCTAAATCATATTAAACAATTAACCTATGCCATGGGAAGACACAGAATATTAGATTAAATCTCATTAACATTTATTTAAAGAAAAAACACCATGGATATCCAAAATACAACTGTGAATCAATTTGCAAGAAGAAATGTCATGTCATTTTGCTATCAAGCTCAGCACTATCCAATATAATTGTTGATCCCTGATCATATAAGGCTAAACATAAATAAGATGGAATGTCATACTTAAGTCTTCTATTTTAAATTCATGTGTTTCAAGGAATTGGAGGTTGGTTCTCATTTTTAAATAATACCGTACAAGAGTCTCTTCCACATAGAATGCCAATCGAAATTGATGTGTTGGGTATTCAGTACCTTATACAGATGTGATGAGGGAAAAAAATTATCAAGGCTAGTACTCATTACTGTCAAAATAGCATAACATGTTGCATCAATATTGCTACACTGCCTATTTACTAAAATTTGACGAAGTAATGTTAGGATCTGTATAAGAAAATAAACCAAAGGAATGATGCGTGCTAAGAGAGAAATTTTTAAACAAAGAGCAGTATTAGAGAGCCTACTAGCAGGACTGAACAGAATTAGATTGTCTTTGAATTCATTGCATCATATGAGTGAATCTTGCCCAGAACCGTATCAGGAAGTATGCTACATACTACTTTACATGTGTAAACAATAACAGGAGGTTCCTCATTAGCAGACAAAAGACAGTGGTGTATTCAATTTTGTTAAATACAAAATTGAGAAAGGCAACTCTTTAACATACAAGACTCCTGACTTTTGAGAGTTGGCTACAAGAGAAAACTCTGAGCCTAACTTTCTAAATGTAATCCGATCCTGACTTACAAGTTTCAACTATGGTTACTAACACAACTATGCCACTGGATTGTCTGGAATCAACAGGACTACCACACACTATTCCTAGTTAAAAATATAGAAAACCAATCTAATTAATGATAAATTAGATCAGAAAATGCTTAACAGGATTGAACCATATGTTCTCAATTCCCAAGGATATAATACAAAAATAATTTACTTTTCCAAATTATCAACTTTAACATTGTTAAGAGATGCAGCTAGAACTTCTCTGTGTCGGTAACTCAGTATTAAGACATACTAATTCATGTATGAAAATACTAATCAGAGTTGATTCCTTAGCAAAAGCAAAATTCAACCAGTATGCAAATCTACCAACTCATCATATTCTTTTGATCCCATTCCAATTAATAAGAGTTGATCCCTTAGCAGAAGCAAAATTCAACAGGTATACAAATCTACAAACTCATCATATTCTTTTGATCCCATTCTAATTAAGCAGTTATGTTCAAGCATATGGTAAGTCCCAGTATTTGTGCAATGCTTGGAGATGGAATGCCACTTTAGAACAAACCTGATGATTTCGTGATGAAGAGGACCAGCAATCATCTGTTCAAAATATGACAAAACAAGTGAAGGCAAACTGATTAATGAATTTGAACATTCAGGTGGGAAGACATTAACTGATGATTCACCTATGTTTACAAAGTTGTATCCTAATGCAGCCAGTCCAGTAGAAACAAGAGCATCAGCTGGAAAATGAATCCAAAAAAATAAACTAGTTAGTTACTGTACTGTTTATCAAATACTGTAATGGTTTCCATAAATCTAGAAAAATATCTCATCTAAAAAGAAAGTTGAGCACAATCATAAAGAATAGTAATGCACGCTTCAGAGTTGTGGCATATTGTATAGTTGATGTAAAGAGTTTGCTCAACAAAAAAATCTCTCTCATCAATAACTACATTATCTAGTTCATGACAGAAAGGAAACAGAACTTTGCCGAATGTGATTTCTATAGGAAAACTACAGAACTCTATCTAAGAATGATGTTGAATGTGAATATTATGTCTAATTCCCTGCCTCTTCTTCTTTATCCATCCTCCTCTAATCCTCTCCTTACTCTTTTTCCCCTTCTTGAATTTTTTATCGACACCATCTCATACATACATTATGTTGATTTCGTCTAGCTAGATATCAATGACTGACCCAAATGAAATTTTAAACCTTGCAAACTACAAAAAGGTAAAAACTAAGCATATAAATTCCAAATTCGCATAAACAAATAGATATGCAATTAAATCACCCAGACTTGGTTACTAAAGAGGTTCCTCTTACAAGAAACTGTATCTAGGTACACTATCTACGATTTTCAGACACAAGTACGATTTTCAATTTCATAAGCCATTGTAAGTGAGCCCTTGTTTCACACTTCATTGTGCTTCCTTCTAGGCTTCATTAGTTAGTCTACACCAAGGCAGGCCTAAAATCTGAATACCAATTATGCTTAACTCTTAAGCAAGCTTAACAATTTGTAGCTATATCTTAAACTACACTCTAACTAATCAAAAATTACATTTCCTCAAGTCAAATAGCTAAGAATAATTAACAGATAAAAATTAAATGGATAGGCAAATAGCTGGCACAAAATTCTCAAGTCAAAACTAATAGTAACTTACCTCACCTGCGCGTATAGAACTTGATTAGCCCATAACTCACAGTGAAGAACTTGATTAGCCGGCCAGAGAACATTTGATTAGCCGGCCAGAAAAAAATATGTTTTCTTAGTTGGGCAACTTGTTCTTATTCAAGAATTTAATAATATTATGGGATCCTAACCGTAGATTCAAAATGAGCCTATGTCGGTCTAACAAAAAGTTTATTTTTTTCTCAAAAATTGCAACTGAATTCAAAACATTTTTAACGACCCATAGAAATTAAAAACATATAGAATCTTTAAACTTTAAAATTTAAAATGAGATTTCCAAATTGATCCACAAATTTCGAACTCAGTCAAAGAAATTATGGCAGCTATGATATCGGTGAAAAGTCAAGACTTAAAAATACCTGTTTTCTCATCCTTGATCTTCTGGCAGACTCTCTATTAGACTGTTTCCTTTTCTCCCGTTTCAGTGCCCGGTCGTCCTGAAAAAATGAAACTCCTCAGACTTAGCAGAAAATCAAGCAACTTCAGGAAAATTAACACTTAAACATATTAATGCGGAAGGTGAACAACAAATGCAAGGCCGATCATTTGTTTCTGCAAGTTTTAGTAGCAATTCCAAGGACGGAAGTACAAGACGAGCTGGGATGGAGATTGAACCTGCATCCATAGCACTTAAATCTGAATTTCTTTGTAGTGTTATCTTTCAGCTTCTTTTTATACAGACACCTATCAATTCACAAATGATAATTTAGTGGGGAAAAATATAAAATTTTCCAAATGCATCACAAATGGCCTGGAGATCAAGTTTACAAGTTGAACAGCTGCGAATATAACTAGTATATCTCTAGTAACAAAGAATCGGAACTTCAAGACTCTCCATTTCCTGTCTGCATGAACATGAACCCTCAGATAGTAAGGAGCCTTGCAAGTTGTGCAATGAGCAAATGCAAAACCTTCCTGAGAAAATGAAATTTGCAAATGATTAGCTACCTAGAATTGTGTATTTTTCACTAATTGGTCTACCAAATAAAATAAAATATTGAGAACAAAGATGAACATTTGTTAATGCTGTCAACCTTTAATCCAGCAAACTCCGTTCCTGTCAACCTCTAATCAAACAAGCAGTTTGATCATTCTTCTGAATAATTAATCTGGTTCAATCACTTCAACTCATCTCTTATTATTACAATTCAACATGAGCTTTTTAAAGTTATAGTAGTGTGACATAAGCAACCCTCAACATCAATTCATCAATCAGTACACATAATATTTCTGCCAAATGATGGAAAGAGTTACAAGAATGGTGAGAACACAAAAATAATTTATATTTTTAATTGCAGCATCTATCATGAGTCCATCCTTAAATTTTATTCTGGATAAAGATGGTTCAATCATGATTCAGATTATAATCAAGAGAAGACATTTTCCTATCCAATTGATTCACCAACAAACAAAAAATGACGAGAATTCACCAAGTTTCAAACCATGTTATGAACGATGAACAACAGAACATGTCACTAATGCAAGAAAGGGATATCCAAGATCTAGTGTTGCAGCTAAATTTAATAATATCAACATAGGAAAGACTGTAATCGCTAGGTTAACCAGAATCGAGAGTGTTCTGAATTGATATTTAAACACTAAAGCACTAGTAAACATAAGAATGTTTAACAATGTGACTGCTACTTGTCTTCTAGGATCTCAAATGGCTCCATGGATAAGACAATAGCAAGTTAATAAAAACTTATTTATCGCGCAATAATTATACCACATGCTAACTAACTAAGCAATCAGCACTATCCCAAACAAAAAGAAAATCATATATACATTGATAAGCACTTTGTACATCTTCTGGGAAACAACCTATTTGTCAAACAAAAAGAAAAGGGTTGAAATTTTCCATAATTTTCACCTGGCTAAGGAAGAAAAAAATCATAATGGCATGTTCTCGCAGCACAACAAAACCAAAGTGAAACTTAAACACAATACCAAGGATTTGCATTTGCAGCAAAGTCTTCTAAACCTCAAAGCATCATACCAGACACGCAATTGACTCACTTTGATAGATCGCCAGTGGTCCAAGCATTCACGGTGGACGTACTTGGAAGTTCCCTTGCACTTACATGGCGCTATGAAATCCCGTCCTGAAGATCCAAACCATTTTTATTTTGAGCAAAAAAAAAGTAATAATCAAACAGAATAGCAGCTCAACCAAAATCTCAAAGCACCAGAAGAAAACTTGTTCCAAAATGCAAGATCAAGATACAGTCTTTCGTTGCAAGAAATTAAAAAATAAAAATAGCAAGTGGGCGAAGAAAGGTAGACGACCATCAGTTTCGAGGCAGATCCGGCACTGGAATTGCTCGGCGGGTCCAGCTTCTAGGTCAATCTCGTCAGGTTCAGTGATGGGGGCAGGCGCAGTGAGAGGAGTGGAGCTCCCCTCATCCGCCATGACCATTGATCGGACCCTCTGTGGATCTCGCGGATAACTCTATTATCTGCAGATATACACGAAAAAAACGAGGAAGCTGTTAGTTCTTGATGAGCTTAACAAGAAGTTAACTCTAGATTATCTTCCTGAAACTGGATTCTTCGAGAAGATCTGGATTTCGGCAGGGAAGTAATTAGGGTTTCGGCTGGGAGACGGAGATGCACCTCCTCGATAGCCGGAGGCGAAGCGAGGAAGGTGGGAGAAATACCGCGGCTATGAAACAATGAAGGGAACTCCAACGCCGGCAGAGGAATCGTACACAATGTCGATTTCGTGGAGAGGAGAGGACGAGGGAGGTGGCAATGAGGGAGGTGGAGGGAGGTGGAGGGAGATATTTCGCGGAGAAAAGAAGCGCGGAGTGATTTTTCGCGAGCCGCCGAGGTTTGGCAATGAGCGAGGGATGTGTTTTTTATTTTAGCGGGAAATACGACAACGCTTTTAAAAAACGCTTTTGTAACAGCGTTGTCTTTCATCCGAAACCACAACACTAAGCACATCGCATCATTATAAAACGTTGTCGTTATTAAAAAGTAAAACACATAGACAACGCTTTTCACTAAAAACGTTGTAAAACAAAAAAAGACAACGTTTTTTTTAAAAAACGTTGTCGATTGGGCGTTGTTGATTGCAAAAATTCTTGTAGTGTATGGATTGTACTTCGGTGCGGAGGGTCGTCGTCGACGCTAGAACCTCGAGATCAGAAGTTTCCGGAGCAGAGCGCTTGAGCGAAGAGCGTTGGGGCGTTGGAAAAGTGTGTTTTGAAGCCTTGGGGGTCGAGCCCCTTTTATAGCACTCCTGGGGGTGCCCTGGACGTTGGGGGTGTCCTCCACGTGCCTCTGGATCCGCAAACCCCTATCCGAAACTCGGTCAGCCCTTATCCCTCCAGGATCGGGCTCGGAGCTGATGGGGGCGCCCGGGACACTGGGGGCGCCCTGTTTGACTTGGTCAACAGGCTTCACGGTTGATTTTTGCTTCAGTTTATTTCTTGGCTTTGACTCAGGGCGCCTGGGACCTCCAGGGCGCCCTGCTTAGAGCAGTTTCGAAGCAACTCTTTACTTGGTTGTTTGCTTTGACCTTGGGGGCGCCCGGGACCTCCAGGGCGCCCTGCCCAGCTGTTGCCCCTCTCCTTTGGGGCGTTCTGAGCTGCAGAAACTCGTTCCTTCAGTCCTACATCCAGGGTTAGTTCCAAAACAACAAGGTAAGAGTATTAGATAATTTTTTTTACAGTCGTAGCTCTCTTGGTTCTGACTTCGGGACTCCTAAATGGAACCCTAGGTCAAACCGATGACTATATTCCCTCGATGGGGAACGCGTCCTCACCTACTCCTCTCAGGAGAATTTACCTTTTGCCAACCGGCTCCTCCGGTTGGACTTTTTCCCAGCTTTACTCACCAGGTCTTCGTGCCCAATCTGCGACCAGGTCTTAGTGCCCACCTTCCGAGCAGGTCTTCGGTGCCCAGCCCCCGGCCAGGTCTTAGTGCCCAATTCCTCGAACCAGGTCTTCGGTGCCCAGCCCTCGGCTAGGTCTTAGTGCCCAATCCACGACCAGGACATATTGCCCAACCTTATGTCAGGACTTAGTTGCCCAGCCCGCGACTAGGACTTATTACCTAGATCAACTAAGACTTTCCTGCACACTTGAGTAAACGTATTTAGAGCACAAATAGTACTTAACTTTGAATCCTTTGCCAATATCAAAACAAGGTTCGATATGGTGCTTCCTGCACCAACATCAATCACGTTATTTGAGGCAAACACTAGATTTTCAAATAATATAAATTTACCTTTATCGATTGCTTGCCCGACATTCTTGGGAGCTCCTTTTATTGTAGACGGTGAAGACCAACTCTTACAAGTAGGACACTGGTCTTGGTAATGCCCTCTCTCCCTGCATTTATGACATACTATATGACTGTTAGATTTTGAATCTACAATGTTACCTTTTGATTTCTTGTTGGAGGTCTCCCCCTTGATTTTAGCCATCTTTCTTTTGCATGATTATTTCTTTAGCATCTTGTAGTGGTCGTGAGCCAACCGGACCAGTTTCCGACAATCCCCTTCTTCGTCGTCAGACTCCGAATCTGAGTCAGACTCGGGTACTGGTTGAGGCTTATTCTTTGGTAGTTCTCTCGGAGTTTTCCCTGCAATAGAAGTTATACCTTCCTCGACCATTGCAGTATCATCTTGCTTATTTAACCTTAATTTAGAAAAAGATTCAAAATTAGTTATCGATTTTGTCTTGGAAAACTCATCCTCTAACTCTGGTTCGATTTCGAAGTCGGGTACGGATGCTATCTCATCTTCTGATCCAAAGTCAATTTCGAAGTCGGGTGTCGAGTTTGTCTTAGCTACTTGTGTTTGAGCTGAGAATGCAAAATAACTTACCTGATCTTCTTCTTCATCTGAGTTCTCTTGAAGTAGGCTGATCAACTTCTCCCAAATTTCTCTAGCACATCCGAATGGATCGACTAGCTTGAGTTGTTCT
The DNA here is from genome assembly GCA_024364735.1 of Boesenbergia rotunda. Classification (NCBI taxonomy): domain Eukaryota; kingdom Viridiplantae; phylum Streptophyta; class Magnoliopsida; order Zingiberales; family Zingiberaceae; genus Boesenbergia; species Boesenbergia rotunda. Next base: position 666,668 of record JAGFNQ010002251.1, on the reverse strand, counting down.
TTGGTCAGGCCACATTGTAGGATTGCAGTTGCCCTTGCATCTGTTTCAATCTTGTTGAGCGTTGGTTCATCCAGTATGTCCCACACAATTGATAGTTCATCTTCTGTAGGGAAGGAGAACCCCGTTTGAATGATCATCCATATGTCTATATGGGCCTTCAGATGAGATTCCATTTGACTTCTCCAAAAACTAAAATTCTCACCGGAGAATAGCGATGGACGAGCACTATTCCACTCTTGGTTGGCCATTTGATTAAACTGAAAAATTTAACAGAAAAACTCGTTCCAAGACTAAGTCTTGGATTAGTAGTGCGGGAGAAATAGTAATAAGAAAAAAAATCAAGTGGTGTTGCACCAACCTTGATTAATGAGAAAAATATGAGCGAAAAAGAAATATTAAAATTCAAAAAATTTGAAAAAAAATACTAAATTGGTGGTTGCACTAAGTTTGAGTCACCCGCTCTGATACCACTTGTGGGATCGGTTCGAATCGATAGAGGGGGGGTGAATATCGATCGACAAATTTTTCGAAAAATGTAAGAGTAATTTGCGCAGTGGAAAGTAAAACAAGACAATGCTAACACGTTTGTTTTACTTGTTTCGGAGTCGCGGTCGGCTCCTACTCCAAGGCCCACGGTCCTTGACCATTTACGACGGGCAATTCTATATTGCGTAAAATATTAGAACTGAAGTTCGAATATAGAATTAAAAAGAAAATATAGTAGTAAAACAATTTTATACCGATAACCAGAGAAGTTGGAAATTCGGAGCCGCGGGTCGTCGTTGGCGCTTGAATCTTGAGCACGGAACTTGTCGGAGCGGAGCGCTTGAATAAATGCATAGAAAGCAATTGTGTTGGAAGCCAAGGAGTGAACCCCTTTATATAGTCATAGCTAGGGCGCCTGTGTTGAAGGGGGTGCCTGACACATGACCCTCTCTGCGCGAACCTCAATCCACATACTTGGCCAACAGTTATCCCTTCACCTGGGGTGCCTGAGCTAACTGGGGCGCCTGTGTAACACAGGCGCCTCTATTGCAGTCTTGAGACTTGCTTCGCAGTTGTTCTAGAATTTCCCTTTGTCTGGGGCGCCTGTCTCAACACAGGCGCCTAGCCCAGCAGGGGGCCTCACTCCATTGAGGCGCTTGGGAGCAGAAACCTTCATCCTTTCGTTCCTGCAACCAGAGTTAGTTCCAAAACACAAGTAACATATAAATGATATGAATTTTAAGTATTACTAACAGCCTGAGCTGTCTTCATTCTGACTTTAGGCTTCTCAAATGAAACCCTAGGTTGAACTGACGCCTAATGTTCTCTCCTACGGGGAACACATCCTCACCTACTCCTCTTAGGAGAGTTTACCTGTTTGCCAACCGGCTCCTCAGGTTGGACATTTGCCCAATCCTCCAGATCAAGTCTTCGTGCCTAGTCCGCGACCAGGACTTCTTGCCCAACCCTCGGTCAAGTCTTCGGTGCCCAGCCCTTAGCCAGGACTTATTGCCCAATTCCTCGAATCAGGACTTCGTGCCCAGTCCGCGACCAGGACTTATTGCCCAACCCTATGTCAGGACTTAGTTGCCCAGCCCGTGGCTAGGACTTAGTTCCCAATTCTTAGAACTAGGACTTCTTGCTTAGCGTACCTAGGACTTTTTCTGCACACTTGATTAGCATTGTTAGATCACAATAAATCTTAACTTTTGAACCCTTTGCCATTATCAAAATACAGGTTTGACTTTGGTGCTTCCGGCACCAACACACCGGCCCTCTACGGCCTCCTCACCCTATCTGCCATCTGAAGTTCTCATTGCCTAGCTATCCCTTTCGCCGCCGCGTCCTTTAGACGAGAGTAAGTCCTCCTTTATCCTGTCGCACCCTTATTCTATCCCATTGGGTCCGATGGAGCAGAAAAAGAAGTCTGCAGGTGACGCTGAGTGCTCCCTGAAAGAGTTGGGATTTCGTTCCGAGTGGTACGAGACTATCTTTTCCAAAGTTATGTCAGAATCCCTTCAGGCGGTCTGCCAAAAATACGGTATCCCGGTAGATTGGGCAGTAAGGGTCCCTCCCTCAGGTCAATCGCCGGTAACCAACTGTGAGGGTTTTTACACCTTCTTTTTGGGGCAACTAGTACTAGGGCTTCTTTTTTGAGTCTACACACCAAGGGGCAGTAGGGTTTAAGAAGCTCTTGGTCAGGTGTGAACAGCTCCGAGGCCAAGCCTACACACCAAGGGTTGTAGGGTTTTATCAGCTCTTAGCCGAGCGTGTACAGCTCCGAGGCCAAGCCTACACACCAAGGGGTTGTAGGGTTTAAGCAGCTTTTGGCCGGGCATGTACAGCTCCGAGGCCAAGCCTACACACCAAGGGGCTGTAGGGTGTTAGCAGCTCTTGGCCTGACGTGTACAACTCCGAGGCCAAGCCTACACACCAAGGGGCTATAGGGTTTTAGCAGCTCTTGGCCGAGCGTGTATAGCTCCGAGGCCAAGCCTACACACCAAGGGGCTGTAGGGTTTAATCAGCTCTTGGCCAGTCGTGTACAACTTCGAGGCCAAGACTACACACCAATGGGATGTAGGGTTTTAGCAGCTCTTAGCCAGGCATGTACAGCTCTGAGGCCAAGCCTACACACCAAGGGGCTGTAGGGTTTAATCAGCTCTTGGCTGGGCGTGTACAGCTCCGAGGCCAAGCGTACACACCAAGGGGTTGTAGGGTTTAATCAGCTCTTGGCCGGGCGTGTATAGCTCTGAGGCCAAGCCTACACACCAAGGGGCTGTAGGGTTTAATCAGCTCTTGGTCGGGGCGTGTACAGCTCCGAGGCTAAGCCTACACACCAGGGGGCTGTAGGGTTTAATCAGCTCTTGGCCAGACATGCACAGCTCTGAGACCAAGTCTACACACCAAGGGGCTGTAGGGTTTAATCAGCTCTTGGCCAGGCATGTACAGTTCTGAGGCCAAGCCTACACACCAAGGGGCTGTAGGTGTTGTATCGGAGAAATCGATAAAGGGGGGGGGTGAATATCGATATCAAAATTTTTGGAAAACTAGGGAATATACGCAGCGGAAAATAACAGAACAAATGCGAACACAAGTTGGTTTTACTTGGTTCGGAGTCACGGTCGGCTCCTACTCCAAGCCCCATGGTCCTTGATCATTTACTTTGGGCAATCTATAGTCGTAAAAAGAATTTTACAAACTGAGTACATAAATAGAACTGAAAATTAAACTTGCAACACTTTTCGTTACCGACGCCCGAGGTGGATCGAATTTCGGAGTAGAGGGTCATCATCGCCGCTGGAATCTCGATGTCGAAGATTGTTGGAGCGTAGTGCTTTGAACGAAAGTGCTTGGAGCGTTTTTGGGATTCTTGTTCGAAGCCTTGGGGGTGAACCCCCTTTTATAGAACCCATGGGGGCGCCTGTGTCGATGGGGGCACCTACACGTGGCCTTTCCTGCGCGATCTCTTATCCGCATTCTCGGTCAGTGCTTATCCATCTTTACAGGGGCGCCTGAGCTGATGGGGGCGCCCGTATGGTCCCGGGCGCCTGAACTGAGTATGTCCAGAGGCTTCGTGACAGTTTTTCTTCGTTAGCTTTGGTTTAGCCTTCAACTGAGGCGCTCGTATCCTTACGGGCACCTAGCCCCAGTGAGGCACCTCACTTCGTTGTGGTGCCTCAGCTGCAGAAAACCAGTCCTTCGATCCTGCAACCAAGGTTAGTTCCAACACAAAAAGAAGCAAACATGTTAGCCATTATTTACAACCTAAGCTGTCTTGGTTCTGACTTTGGGTTTCCCAAATGGAACCCTAGGTCGAACCGATGCCTACTGTTCCCTCCTCCAGGGAACACGTCCTCACCTACTCCTCTCGAGAGAATTTACCTTTTTGCCAACCGGCTCCTCTGGTTGGACTTTTGCCCAGCTTTACTCACCAGGTCTTCGTGCCCAGTCCGTGACCAGGACTTAGTGCCCAGCTTTACCCACCAGGTCATCGGTGCCCAGCCCTCGGCCTGGTCTTAGTGCCCAGCTTTACTCACCACGTCCTCGATGCCTAGCCCTCGACCAGGTCTTAGTGCCCAGTCCACGACCATGACTTATTGCCCAACCTTATGTCAGGACTTAGTTGCCCAGCCCACGGCCAGGACTTAGTGCCCAATTCTTAGAACTAGGACTTCGTGCCTAGTGTTCCTAGGACTTTTCTTGCACACTTGAGTAACATTGTTAGAGCACCAATAATACTTAACTTTGAACCCTTTGCCAATATCAAAACAAGGTTCGATATTGTGTTTCCAACACCAATAATAGGGTATTAACAGCTCTTGGCCGGGCGTGTATAGCTTCGAGGCCAAGCCTACACACCAAGGGACTGTAGGGTTTAATTAGCTCTTGGCCGGGCGTGTACAGCTCCGAGGCCAGCCTATACACCAAGGGGCTGTACGATTTTAGCAGCTCTTGGTCAGTCGTGTACAGCTCCGAGTCCAAGCCTACACACCAAGGGGTTGTAGGGTTTAATCAGCTCTTGGTCGGGCGTGTACAGCTCCGAGGCTAAGCCTACACACCAAGGGGATGTAGGGTTTAATCAGCTCTTGGTCGGGCGTGTATAGCTCCGAGGCCATGCCTACACACTAAGGGGTTGTAGGCTTTAATCATCTCTTGGCCGGGCGTGTACAGCTCCGAGGCCAAGCCTACATACCAAGGGGCTGTAGGGTTTTAGCAGCTCTTGGCCGGGCGTGTACAGCTCCGAGGCCAAGCCTACACACCAAGGGGTTGTAGGGTTTAATCAGCTCTTGACCGGGTGTGTACAGCTCCAAGGCCAAGTCTACACACCAAAGGGTTGAAGGGTTTAATCAGCTCTTGGTCGGGCATGTACAGCTCCGAGGCCAAGCCTACACACCAAGGGGTTGTTGGGTTTTAGCAGCTCTTGGCCTGGCATGTACAGCTCCGAGGCCAAGCCTACACACCAAGGGGCTGTAGGGTTTAATCAGCTCTTGGTCGGGCGGGTATATCTCCAAGGACAAGCCTACACACCAAGGAGTTGTAGGGTTTAGTCAGCTCTTGGCCGGGTGTGTACAGCTCCGAGGATAGGCCTACATACCAAGGGGCTGTAGGGTTTTAGCAGCTCTTGGTCGGGCGTGTACAGCTCCGAGCCAAGCCTACACACCAAGGGGCTGTAGGGTTTTATCAGTTTTTGGCGGGGCGTGTACATCTCCGAGGCCAAGCCTACACACCAAGGGGTTGTAGGGTTTAATCTCAGACAGGGGGCTCAGCATTTTCCCAAAGGGCCTTTTACTCGCACCTTTTATTGATAATACTGCAAGGCAGTAGAGAAGTAAAAAATACATCAAGCAAATACACTACGTGATACCTCACTGAGTATAGTAGGGGCGGAGATGGTTGGCGTGCTAGGGCCTTTCCCATCTTTTGCCTTTTTTGTCTTCCAGGTAATAGCTACCTCCTGTGATTTTCTTCATGATGACATAGGGGCCGTCCCACTGCGGGTCCAACTTTTTGGGGTCCCCGGCTGGCTTTATTCTCTTCCAGACTCAATCACCCACTTCGAAGTTGCGGGTGATCACCTAGCGATTGTAGGCTTGCTGCATCCTTCTCCAATATGCCTCCAACCTTGCCGCGGATTTATCCCGCACCTTCGAGATGAGGTCTAGATCGATTAGCCTCTCCTGGTCGTTGTCTTCCTTGCGATACTGCTGCCATCGTGGGGACTCTTCCCCCACCTCCACCGGGATGATGATCTCTGCGCCATAAACTAGCTTGAAAGGGCTTTCGCCCGTCCCTTCTTTCAGGGTTGTCCGGTAGGACCACAGGATGCTGGGGAGTTCCTTGACCCAGCTACCCCCGACGTGGTCTAACTTTATCTTGAGTCCCTGCAGAATTTCTCGGTTGATGACTTCGGCTTGTCCAATGCTCTGCGGGTAAGCCACGGAGGTGAAGGCTTGTTGAATGTCTAATCCTTCGCACCACTCCTTCAGCTTATGCACAGAAAATTGTCGCCCGTTGTCGAATACCAGCTTGTGTGGGATGCCGTACCGGCAGACAATGTCCCTCCATAGGACTTTCATCACAACCCTTTCCGTGATGTTCGCCAGAGGTTCGGCTTCAACCCATTTGGAGAAGTAGTCAATGAGGACCAGTAGAAATTTCTTCTGCTGGGGCCCTATGGGGAAGGGACCCATAATGTCCATTCCCCATTGGTCAAAAGGGCAGGATATCATGGAAACTCGCAAGGGCCCGGTTGGACAGTGATTTACATGTTGATGTCTCTGGCAAGCTTCGCACCGGGCCACAAAATTAAGCGCATCAGCCTACAAGGTAGGCCAAAAGTATCCCGCCAAAAGAATCTTCCAAGATAAGGATCTTCCTCCGATGTGGTGCCCACATATGCCCTCGTGTATCTCCCTCATCACATAGCCAGTCTCCGTTGTCGAAAACAAACACTTCCTGACTCGGGCGACTCGGGCGATTGGCAATTCGTAGGTGATTCTCACTCGGGTGCTTCTGCGCCGCCAGCCTTTGCCGCCGCCTCTGGCAGCTGGCGATGGTTCTCCCATCTTCTTCCATCCCCCCGATTCCTCCGCCTATCGTGATTTCCTCCCCGGTTGTTGTCAAACCATCATATGCATCAGTAGTTAAACCGGTTTCGCCTCGAGCTATAAAGAAGAACTTTGAAGATATTGGAGATGATATCAAGACGATCATGATCTATAATGATATGCCAGGAATTTTTTTCTCTAAAGAAGAGATAGCTGAACTGTCAGAGCCGTTCAAGTTTTGTCTGGTTGGAAAGTTTTCAGGATTACGGCCAAGTTACGCTATTGTTCTGCAATCATTCAGGAATCTAGGGCTTTCAAGTTTGTATAATGTTCGTTTCTTAAGAGTGGGATATATTTTTATACATCTAAACTCTAATGAAGATATGGCAAGATTGTGGACAAGAGGAGTTTGGATGATTGCAGGGATTCCATTATGGATTTTCAAATGGTCTCCTTATTTTTTGTATGAGGCAGAATCCTCACTCATGCCGGTATGGATCCAATTGCCAGATTTGCCAATTCACCTTTTTAATAAGCGAAGTCTCTTCTCCATTGCTCATGTAGTAGGGAAGCCAATCAAGCTGGATGAGGCCACTGCAGATGGATCAAGGCTTTCGATGGCAAGGGTTTGTGTAGAAATAGATCTTCTAAAGCCAAAGATTGAAGAATTTTGGATTGGAATAGGTGCAGAGAAGAGAACTCAACATGTTGTGTTTGAAAAACTCCCTAAATACTGTCAACATTGCATGCATTTGGGTCATTCAATTGATGATTGTTATATGTTAGGAAATAAGCCAAAGCCTGAATGGAAGGGTGATAAGCAAAAAGAAGCAGATGCTCTCATAAATCAGAGGAGTTTAAATGAAGAACAAAGAATTGAAGATCATGAACTGGAGCACACTAAGTGGCATAATGATAAGCCTCAAGGAACTTTAACAGGTAACTGGAAGAAAGATGTTCCCAAGGGAGTAAAAGGTTTTGGTTTGCACATGGCTGACAAACAAATTTGGAGTAAAAAGATAGATCTTAACAATCCCAAAAATGATGAAGGAAAGGTAAGGGAGAGGAATGGTAATCAATTTCAGATGTTGGAAGCTTTAGAGGTGGACGATCACGGGGACCTGAATGTAATAGATGAGGGATGGACACAGGAGGAAAGAATTGTAGTAGATGATAAAGGAAATAGCTTTGATGATACTGTGGACAATCAAATTAGAAATGAACATAAGTCAGTTGAAAACTTGTTTGCAAAGGAGGCTGTGGTAGCAGAAGATTTTAAAAGAAACCAGAATAAAAAGCAAAATGATGAGCAGGGAACTATTGAAGGACTCATTTTACCAGTGCAGAAGGAAGTACAGAATGAAGATGTGCAGGAATCTTTTGAAGGGTCTTTATTGCTAGTGGAGGATACAGATGGAGGTGCCAAATATAAATCTTTTATGATGGAATCTGGTACTGATGAGGAAGGAGTAGGGCAGTTGCGCAGATCTTCTTCGCTTCCTCTGGACAAAAATAAATTGTCTATTCTGAATTATGATTCAAAAAGTATAAATGCTCAGCTAGGAGAATTTCAAAGAGTTACTAGAAGCAAAACCAAAGCATTGCAAGCTTCCCCCTCTACGATTCATTAGATGGCAGGTATGATTTGGAATATTAGAGGTATAGGTAATTCAGCCTGTCTTAGAAGAATCTTGTTTTTTAAAAAGCGTTTCAACTTGAATTTCCTTGGAATTTTAGAACCTTTTATAGCACTGGATGTCAATATTCTGTCAAGAAGATTGTGCTTTGATTCCATTATTTCAAATTGCTCAGGGAAGATCTGGTTTGCTCATAATGTTAATATAGCTTGTAAAGTTTTGGTAAATCATGAACAATTCCTTCACCTTCTTTTGAAATCTGCTCTATTTCCTACTGATATATTGCTTACGGTAGTATATGCAAAGTACTCCAGGGTAAGCAGATATGAACTCTGGGAGAGTCTAGAAAATATCAAACCAACTGGTGAGGAGCTTTGGATGATTGGCGGGGACTTTAATGTCTTTGCTAATGTGAAGGAACATTCTGCAGGGTGTATTAACAGGTCTGGGGAAGCAGAAGACTTTAATAACTTTATAATGCTCACGGGGCTCCAAGTTGCTGGATTTGTAGGGGATCCTTTCACTTGGACAAATAACAAAGTGTAGAAGCGGCTGGACAGAATTATGCTTTCACCATCATGGCAAGATCATGGTTATT
>JAGFNQ010002251.1:625776-654253 GCA_024364735.1 Boesenbergia rotunda | reverse complement strand
TTCTATGATTGATAAGGAAAGGAGTTTTACATTGGTTATGCTGAATATGCTTGAAGATCCTATCTTTTGGTTTCTAATAAAGCATGAAGGTATTTTTATGGTTGGTTTTCTTCTATGATTGATAAGGAAAGGAGTTTTACATTGGTTATGCTGAATATGCTTGAAGATCCTATCTTTTGGTTTCTAATAAAGCATGAAGGTATTTTTATGGTTGGCTTTCTTATAAGTGCACTTTTGTTTCTTTGATTCTTACAAAGTTTATATGGCTCTGAGGGTCTTCCGATTATATTTGCTGGTTTGTTGTTTCCATAATTCTGAAGTATGTTGATGACCTGATGGAGAATATTAACTGCAAGTTGCGGGAATCCTGATGTTTTAGTTTTCTATTTGATGTTGAATTAAGATCAGCTGTTATGAAGGTTATCAATCAAATGCTCTGGGAATACTGTTCGTGCCAATTTTGGATACTGAATCTGTCTCTGTAGGGTTTCTGAAACAGTTCTGGAGCCTAAAATCATGGAGTTCAGAGAGATGCAGGCTATGAACTCGAATCGGACTGAATTTTTTGATTACTGAATTTATGAGCTACAGTAATTTCTAATAGGATCTGGCAAGGGTTGTCTGTTAAGCAAAACGCATGCTAGATTTTTGCTATCAGAGGCTTATCTATTTTTTCTAAAATATGATAATAGCTTGGCCGACTTCTGTATGCTTGTTGATTTCCAAATTGTTTGGCTGACCGGATATGTCTATGCTAGTGGTCTTATGGAATGGTTGATATTGTTAGTGATATGAGAGAAGTGTCCTAAGGCAATCGCCTTATGATTGTAAACATTTATTTTAATAAATGATAATTCACTATTTGAGTATACATGTTTGTGTATTTGATTGAGATCTTAAACTCATCTACTGAATGTCCGCAATACAACTCACAGCATAAGAGAATTGTGATGGGATCACAACTTGTGATTATCTCTATATGTGCAAATGTGAAGTATTGAAAATATCCCTAGTCGATGAATTGATAAAAACGGACACTATCAATTCTGTTGAGACTAGCATGGGTTATTCTCTAATCAGCTGATTTTCACTGGCTGGTGACATTGGGATGTCCGGAGATAAACATGGATGCTAGTTAAGGGAACTAGTTCATTGGAGTGACTAGCTGTAAAACTTCATATGGTTATCTATAAAGATATGTCAGTGAAGTTCTTACTGCAGCTTAAGTGCGATGTTCCTTTGACTTACGGTGTTCAAGTCATCTTGGTCATGGAGACTTATACTTTAACATCTTAAGCAAGCATCTCCAAGGAGGTGTGGACCCAGGATGATTGGGTATAAGCCGAAGTGCCCGAAGATGTTTGAACAGCCTACAAAGGATTCACCACTCCTTGCGAGGAGATGTATACCCAGGCCTATCGTCGGATTGTTACTCAAAATCCTCTGGCCAGAGTATATCATGTTTAGAGTGCGAGTCTCTTAAATACATGAGAGTAATTAGAAATCCAAAGGACGAGAAAGACACTACTTGGGCTAGGTGTGACGTAGTCAGCCTAGTGGGGACTGACACCATAGACCGTGTCCTAACCAAGTGGGTATAAGGTGGTGAAGGGAATGGGGCACGATTTAGTAGAGCTACTGAAGGGTTTCAGAATAATTTCTTCTGAGGTCAAACCGTTGATCTTTCGATTAATTGGGGGTCATGATGTACTACTAGGTGCCACTCATGACCGTTCTATAATTAGTTAATTATAGACGGCCAACATAAATCGAAAGCCTATTTAGTCACACGCACTACGGGTAATCTGAGGGATTTAAAACGAGTTAAAAATTGGATTTTCCGATCAAGAGAAATAAGTCGAATCTGAGTTAATCAGAGGCGCAATGGAAGCTAAAAATGGCTAAGTCTTTTGAAGGCTTTTTGGGCGAATTAAATGAGTTTAATTCGTGTTGGTTCGGCTCGGTTTGGGCCGGCCAAAGAGGGTGCCAACCCTCCTTGGTTGGCCGGCCATTAAAGGGAGATTAAACCAATTTAATTGGTTTAATTAATAAAATAAATCTAGCGCTATTTATTTTATAAATTATGGATGAATAAATTTGTAAAAAGAAATTTATATAAATAAATTTGTAGAAATTTATTCTTTTTATGGAAGTTAAAATAATCCATGAAATGGTTTATTTTAATTTTATAAATCAATTAAGAATTGATTTTTTTCATAATAAGAATGTTTATAAATTTCTTATAAAATTTATTCCATAATTTAAAGAGAAGAGGAATTTGTTTTATTATAAATTAGTTATAATAAGACTCGGCTTAAACGGAATAATTAATAAGAGAATTTATAAGATAAATTTCTTATAACTAATTCCGTTAATTCCGTTAATTTGGTTTAGAGGGAGACTTAGCAAAGGAGTTGCTACTATATAAAGGAACCAAAGGCAAGCCCTTATTCCCAATCAACTAATCAAGTTGTGAAGAGCTCTCCCTCTCTCTCTCTTCTCTTCTCCCTCCCCTCTCCTCCATTAGGGCCGGCGCCCACTTGGTGACCTAGGGCCGGCGGCCTTCCTCCATCTAGGGCCGGCGCACCTCATCCACTTCCTTGGGTTGTGGCGTGAGCATTCAAGAAGAAGGAGAACCCGAACAAGAAGAAGCAGAAGCGGATAGCGATTCCTCTCTTCTCGGAATTCGATTCCGTTACTTCGTTGGTTAGTTTCCTAATTCTTCTCTTGATCTTCTTTGTTGTGCCTATAGAGAATCTAGTAGTTCTCGTCGGCACAAAACTCGTGACTTTGCGAAGTCATCCCGAAGAGAACTCGGCGTGGACGCGAATAGAGGCGGAGCTTCCAAGGGACGCTACGGTTGGATCTCGTCCCTTTCTTCGAGTTACGAAAGGTATAAAGTAAATTACTTTACTTTTCCGCAAAGTTTTATTTTATGATTATGTCAACACACTATAAGGTTGCATGCTAGATACGAAGTTAAAATAATTTAGGAAATTATTTTATGCAAACTCTTCCGCTGCACGTAAAAATTTTAAATTTTACGAACTCGTATCCTTGTCAACATGCACCCGGTCCCAACAGTGGTATCAGAGCCGGTTAGTGTTCGACATTATCATATAATTGTTTTGTGGAAAACTTTGTCATGATCTCAATTTCGGAAAAAATTTTCAATTATGGAAACTTTCCAATTATAATAAATTTTAGATTTAGGAATTTCGAAGTTTGGAAATCCTCATGAAATTTCGCAAACTTTTGAAATTTTCTAGTTTCTGAAATTTTATAATAATTGTGAAAACTTCCCATCTTTGGAAACTTTCCAATTTTGGAAATTTTTCTATTTTAGAAATTTTCCAATTTTTAGAAATATGTAAGTTTTCTTTGTACCAGAAACTTACAATTATTCTGAAAACCTATTTTTGAAATCTCGCAATTTTGGGCACTTTCTTGTTAAGAAAGTCTAGACAAATTCATGGACAGTTAATTGACAATTAAATTTGAATTGGTTTTTAAATTGACAATAAAATTCTTTATTTTGGATTGAGCCTCGGGGAGCCGTCCAATTTAAAGTTAGTTGTTGTAATTTAATTTCCCAATTTTTTAATTGAAGTTGTCATGTTTGATTTGGATTGAGCCTCGGGGAGCCGTCCAATTGGATTTACAAAACATTACTTTTCTTTGGGTATCTGAGCCTCGGGGAGCCACCCTTAGAAAACGATTTGTTGTAATTAATCAAATCCATGAATAAAATATGTTTTAAGAGGTGATGCTCTTACATATTGTTGTCTCCAAAATTAATTAGGAAAATGGTTTCCTATAGAGTTTTCTTAAATGAGATTTTCATGAAAATAATATGTAGTTGAATTAAGGGATTTGTCTCTTAATTTAATAAGATTTGATTTAGAGAAATCAAAGTCTTGAACATATTATTTCCGAAATTAATTATGACAATTTAGGAAATTGTTTCCCAAAGCAATTCCTTTAATAAAGTGTGAAATTAGAATTAAGGAAATCCGGTTCCTAATTCAATTCATGAGACTTGATAAATTAAGTCACATACATACTTTATTAAGGAAATCGTTAGTCATGACATATGTCATGAATGTCCATTAAAAAGGAAAAGATGAGACCAAAACCCATTACAAAATATTAAGGCCAACACCTTCCATTAATATGGTCAGAATCGGAGTTTTGTTTCTCGTTTGGGTTGATGGACACATCCATGCCCGACTTGAACCTTAACATGTTCAAACCATGGAATTAGTTTATGAATAATATAGTTGGAGTCAGAGGTCAATCCTTAGTTTTGGTTGTTGGACACATCCAAGCCTGACTAAACGGTTGAATGAGCTCCAACCATATTAAAATTATATCTTGATTAATGGGTCAGCCTTAAGCTTGGAGCATCGATTTGTTGTGCCACAGCCAAGGTCGATGTAAAGAGAGGTGCAGTTGGGTGCTATGTATATGATGCATACTTGTTAATGAGTTAACAACCCAATGATTTATGCAAACATTCAATTAGTTGATAGCATAATGTGATAGTTACATATATGTGATATGTAATCGGTATAATTACCTACCTTCATAGCTAAGAAAAACTTGATGGCCACAGCCATGGTGATTCTTATCTATGGTTGGATATCAACCTATTTGGAGATGTTCCTACGATCTCCCGAATTGATAATAAGGGTTATTCAATTTGAAAAATAAATAGGATTTCAATTTATGTATATTGATACATTCTTTAATCATTCTTCTCACATAATCTCAATTTGTATTTCTAGGATAATCACTCGATCATGTCTTCTTTAAACTTGCGTTCCATTTTGGACACCAATAAACTGACTGGGCCAAACTTCATGGACTGACTTCGAAACCTGAGGATAGTCCTCAAGGCAGAGAAGCTTGCTTATGTCCTTAAAGATCAACTTCCCAACCGTCCTCCTGAAAACACAACTCCAGACCAGTTTCCTGAGTTGCTCAACCTGCTGAAGACTGTAGAGCCTTCTGTGAAGCAGGATCAAAAGACGGTACTGTTAGTTGGTTCCTCGAAGAAAGGTTCTAAGAGGAAGGCCAATGAACAGAATAAGGGAAAGAAGAAAAAGGCCAAAAAGACTGAAAATACCCTAAAAGGCACTTACCATCACTATGACAAGGAGGGTCACCGGCGAAGAAACTGCAAGGTTTATCTTGAGTCCTTGAAAGAGAAGGCATCCGATGCCCCATCCTCTTCATGTATCATCGTTATTGAATATCACTCTATTTCCTTAAACACCTGGGTACTTGATACTGGGTGTAGCTCTCATATATGTAATGACATACAGGGGCTAAGGAATAGAAGAAGACTCGTTAAGGGAGAAGCGAATTTGCGAGTTGGAAACGGAGCAAAGATTGCTGCTGTTGCCATCGGAACATATTTGCTAAAGCTCCCTACAGGACGTGTCTTAGAATTGGATAATTGTTATTTTGTTCCTTCGTTAATAAAGAACATTGTATCTATTTCATGTTTGAATGAAAAGGGTTATCATTTAACTTTTAGTAACAATTGTTGTTACATAACTTTAAATGGCGTTCTTTATAGGAATGGAACTTTGTGCAATGGAATCTACACGTTAGATTTATCCGGTGACGTTTTCAATATCGAAGTTAGCAACAAACGTGCTCGAATAGATAATCGAATAGACTCCTACACTTGGCATTGCCGTCTTGGCCATGTAAGCAAGAAACGTATGACCGAATTACACCGATGTGGAATTCTGGAATCATTTGAACCCGGTTCATTTGGTACATGCGAATCATGCTTAAAAGGCAAGATGACCAAATTACCCTTTTCCAGAAAAGGTAATCCAGTGGGAGATTTGCTTGGTCTAATACATACTGATGTATGTGGACCAATGTCAACTCTTGCACAAGGAGGCTATAGCTACTTCATAACCTTTATCGATGATCACTCACGATTCGGGTATGTGTTCTTGATGAAACACAAATCTGAAGCCTTTGAGAAATTCAAAGAGTTCAGAAATGAAGTAGAGAAACAACTTGGCAAAAGTATTAAGATACTTCGATCCGATCGGGGTGGTGAATACTTAAGTCAAGAGTTTCAAGATTATCTTAGGGACAATGGGATATTGTCCCAATGGACTCCGCCATATACACCACAGCATAATGGTGTATCTGAGAGACGCAACCGAACCTTGATGGACATGGTTAGGTCGATGATGAATCATGAAACTCTTCCAAAATCCTTTTGGGGCTATGAACTTAAGACAGCTGTTTACTTGCTAAACAGAGTCCCGACCAAGGTAGTCTCTACTACTCCATATGAGATTTGGAGTAGTAAGAAACCTCACTTAACTCACCTTAAGATATGGGGTTGTCCTGCTTATGTGAAGCGGGTTGTATCAGACAAATTGAATGCTAAGTCTAATAAATGTCTATTTATTGGATACCCTAAGGAAACGAAGGGTTACCAGTTCTATCATCCCTTGGAACAAAAGGTGTTTGTTTCAAGGCATGCTGTATTTCTGGAGAAAGAGTTTCTTTTACAAGAAAACAGTGGGAGTGGCATTGAACTTGATGAAGTTCAAGAAACTCCAATAGACATTGCAGAGACACCTAGTCTAGACCCACAACCGGTAACTCATAGTGATGAGCTATCGATTGAACCTAAAATAACACCACCCCTTCGTAGGTCTGATAGGACACGCAATATTCCAAAGAGATACGGATTTCTCATAAGTGAATCGAACGACGTGTTGCTCATAAGCGATGACGAACCTATCAGTTATGAAGATGCTCTGAAAAGTTCAGAAAGGGACAAATGGCTTGAGGCCATGAAGTCGAAAATGGATTCCATGTACGAAAACCAAGTATGGGACTTGGTTAACCCACCTGAAGGGATTAAGCCCATAGGGTGCAAGTAGGTTTTCAAGAAGAAAACCGACATGGAAGGTAATTATGCTTAAATCCATTCGGATACTCCTAGCCATAGCAGCTCATTATGATTATGAGATATGACAAATGGATGTGAAAACAGCTTTCCTTAAAGGAAACCTGCTTAAGGATGTAAACATGATACAACCTGAAGGTTTCACATCGGTCGATAAAACTAAAGTATGCAAGCTTCGACGATCCATATATGGACTGAAGCAAGCATCCAGGAGTTGGAACATCCGTTTTGATGAGACAATCAAAGAGTTTGATTTCTCACAAAATCCTGACGAACCTTGTGTGTACAAGAAGGTTAGTGGGAGTGCAGTCGTATTCCTAGTATTATATGTCGATGACATTTTACTTATAGGAAACGATATATCAGTTATACAGACAGTTAAGATTTGGTTGTCCAAAACTTTCTCCATGAAAGACCTGGGAGAAGCAACCTATATCCTTGGGATTAGAATCTATAGAGATAGATCAAAACGGTTGCTTGGTCTTTCGCAGTCTACATATATAGACCGAGTGCAAAAAGGGTTTAGCATGTCGGAATCCAAGAAAGGTTACCTTCCCATCAGGTATGGGATCAACCTTTCAAAGTCTATGTGTCCGCACACAGAAGACGAGAGGATTTGCATGAATAAGATTCCCTATGCATCCGCGATAGGATCTATCATGTATGCTATGTACTAGGCCTGATGTATCATATGCTCTGAGTGTCACGAGCAGATACCAGTCAGATCCAGGTATGGATCGCTGGGCGGCTGTCAAGACAATCCTGAAGTACTTAAGAAGAACTAAGGATGTGTTCCTAATACATGGAGAAGGAGATATGGTAATACGTGGGTATACAGATGCCAGTTTCCAGACAGATAAGGATGACTCCAAATCTCAGTCTGGATACGTATTTATTTTGAATGGAAGCGCAATAAGTTGGAACAATTCCAAACAAGACACTGTAGCGGATTCTACCACGGAAGCAGTTTGGATCAAGAAGTTCGTCTAAGAACTTGATGTGGTTCCAACCATTGATGAAGCAGTGCCGGTTTACTGCGACAACAATGGAGCTATTGCACAAGCAAAGGAACCAAAGTCTCATCAGCGATCCAAACACGTGCTTCGCCGCTATCATCTGATCAGGGAGATTATAAGTAGGAATGACATACAAATTGAGAAAATTCCCACTGAAAGGAATTTAGCAGATCCTTTAACTAAGGCCTTGCCTCAAAGCAAGTTTGAGGGTCATGTTAGAGCCTATGGTATTGGATACCGTAGCGATTGGCATTAGGCCAAGTGGGAGTTTGTTAGTGATATGAGAGAAGTGTCCTAAGGCAATCGCCTTATGATTGTAAACATTTATTTTAATAAATGATAATTCACTATTTGAGTATACATGTTTGTGTATTTGATTGAGATCTTAAACTCATCTACTGAATGTCCGCAATACAACTCACAGCATAAGAGAATTGTGATGGGATCACAACTTGTGATTATCTCTATATGTGCAAATGTGAAGTATTGAAAATATCCCTAGTCGATGAATTGATAAAAACGGACACTATCAATTCTGTTGAGACTAGCATGGGTTATTCTCTAATCAGCTGATTTTCACTGGCTGGTGACATTGGGATGTCCGGAGATAAACATGGATGCTAGTTAAGGGAACTAGTTCATTGGAGTGACTAGCTGTAAAACTTCATATGGTTATCTATAAAGATATGTCAGTGAAGTTCTTACTACAGCTTAAGTGCGATGTTCCTTTGACTTACGGTGTTCAAGTCATCTTGGTCATGGAGACTTATACTTTAACATCTTAAGCAAGCATCTCCAAGGAGGTGTGGACCCAGGATGATTGGGTATAAGACGAAGTGCCCGAAGATGTTTGAACAGCCTACAAAGGATTCACCACTCCTTGCGAGGAGATGTATACCCAGGCCTATCGTCGGATTGTTACTCAGAAATCTCTGGCCAGAGTATATCATGTTTAGAGTGCGAGTCTCTTAAATACATGAGAGTAATTAGAAATCCAAAGGACGAGAAAGACACTACTTGGGCTAGGTGTGACGTAGTCAGCCTAGTGGGGACTGACACCATAGACCGTGTCCTAACCAAGTGGGTATAAGGTGGTGAAGGGAATGGGGCACGATTTAGTAGAGCTACTGAAGGGTTTCAGAATAATTTCTTCTGAGGTCAAACCGTTGATCTTTCGATTAATTGGGGGTCATGATGTACTACTAGGTGCCACTCATGACCGTTCTATAATTGGTTAATTATAGACGGCCAACATAAATCGAAAGCCTATTTAGTCACACGCACTATGGGTAATCCGAGGGATTTAAAACGAGTTGAAAATTGGATTTTCCGATCAAGAGAAATAAGTCGAATCTGAGTTAATCAGAGGCGCAATGGAAGCTAAAAATGGCTAAGTCTTTTGAAGGCTTTTTGGGCGAATTAAATGAGTTTAATTCGTGTTGGTTCGGCTCGGTTTGGGCCGGCCAAAGAGGGTGCCAACCCTCCTTGGTTGGCCGGCCATTAAAGGGAGATTAAACCAATTTAATTGGTTTAATTAATAAAATAAATCTAGCGCTATTTATTTTATAAATTATGGATGAATAAATTTGTAAAAAGAAATTTATATAAATAAATTTGTAGAAATTTATTCTTTTTATGGAAGTTAAAATAATCCATGAAATGGTTTATTTTAATTTTATAAAATCAATTAAGAATTGATTTTTTTCATAATAAGAATGTTTATAAATTTCTTATAAAATTTATTCCATAATTTAAAGAGAAGAGGAATTTGTTTTATTATAAATTAGTTATAATAAGACTCGGCTTAAACGGAATAATTAATAAGAGAATTTATAAGATAAATTTCTTATAACTAATTCCGTTAATTCCGTTAATTTGGTTTAGAGGGAGACTTAGCAAAGGAGTTGCTACTATATAAAGGAACCAAAGGCAAGCCCTTATTCCCAATCAACTAATCAAGTTGTGAAGAGCTCTCCCTCTCTCTCTCTTCTCTTCTCCCTCCCCTCTCCTCCATTAGGGCCGGCGCCCACTTGGTGACCTAGGGCCGGCGGCCTTCCTCCATCTAGGGCCGGCGCACCTCATCAACTTCCTTGGGTTGTGGCGTGAGCATTCAAGAAGAAGGAGAACCCGAACAAGAAGAAGAAGAAGCGGATAGCGATTCCTCTCTTGTCGGAATTCGATTCCGTTACTTCGTTGGTTAGTTTCCTAATTCTTCTCTTGATCTTCTTTGTTGTGCCTATAGAGAATCTAGTAGTTCTCGTCAGCACAAAACTCGTGACTTTGCGAAGTCATCCCGAAGAGAACTTGGCGTGGACGCGAATAGAGGCGGAGCTTCCAAGGGACGCTACGGTTGGATCTCGTCCCTTTCTTCGAGTTACGAAAGGTATAAAGTAAATTACTTTACTTTTCCGCAAAGTTTTATTTTATGATTATGTTAACACACTATAAGGTTGCATGCTAGATACGAAGTTAAAATAATTTAGGAAATTATTTTATGCAAACTCTTCCGCTACACGTAAAAATTTTAAATTTTACGAACTCGTATCCTTGTCAACATGCACCCGGTCCCAACAGATATTCATATTCCTAGAATTCTTATTGTGAATGTTATGAAGAACCTACGAGTAATATTTGCACTCAAAGCTTAAATGTTTTCTGGAAGTCTGTTTGATCTCTGAAAGGCTCTGGAACTTGATTCTTAGTGCGGTTAAAAGGTGGGCAATTTCTCAAGTAAGTAGAGCTTTATGGATCATCTTCGAATAGTTTATGGAACAGATCAAGGTGGAAAGTAATGAAGATGATATAATCAACTTTAGATGGCTGCTATGTATATAAAATATTTCTAGCCAATCCTTTTGCTCCGTTTCCCAAATTGTAAATCAGTTTGTTTTTCTTTCTTGTAACTCCATATTAGAAGGTCAGGTTTGGTCCCCCTTCTAAATATGATTTTATCCTCTTCTTGGAATAAGATCCTTTCTTTGTTAAAAAAAAAATTAACAGTCAACCTCTAGTGTTTCTATGTTTGACAATATACCAAGGTCTAGTCAAAGTGATCAAAGGTTAAGCCAAATAGGACCTGTTGTTTGGTATGATAAACCTAGATTTGATCAATTTGATCAATTTGACCAAAGGGTTAGCCAAACAGGACTTGATGTTTGGTAGAGTGATCAAACATAGATCTGATATGTGTGACAATATACCGAGGTTTAGTCAATTAGAACAAGGGTTAACCAAACAGGATCTGATGTTTGGCAGAGAACCCAGGGTTGGTCAGCTTGACCAAGGGATAAGTCAAACATGACTTGATATTTGGCAGAGTGATTCAACATATATGGATTGAGCCAAACAGGACTTGATGTTTGGCAGAAAGAAGTCTAGTTAGGATTAAGATGACTAGCAAAGAAGTCTTTATCGGAGCACGAAGACCTGGCCGAGGGTTGGGCATGAAGTTCTGGTCGTGGATTGAGCATGAAGACCTGATTTGGAATATTGGGCAGAAGACTTAGCCGAGTGAGAACTACAGACAGAAGTAGAGACATCTCAAGATCTGAGAGTTTTGGAGGCCGAGCAAAAGTCTAATTGGAGGAGTCGATTGGCAAAAGGAAACTTCTCCAGAGTGGAGTAGGTGAAGTCGCGTTCCCAAAAAAAGGGAATAGTAAGCATAGGTTCGACATAGGATTTCATTTGAAATCCAAAGTCAGAATCAGACAGCTTTAGCTGTCAATCATTTAGGCTTAAGATTGTTTGTTTATCTTGTATTTGTTTGTCTTCTAGGAACCTGGATCTGGAGGCAAGATAGGAGAGCAAACATAAACAAAAAAGGAGATCTCGGGCACCCTCAAGGGTTGATGGCGACCCCATCGTAGGCACCCTCAAGGTTCTTGGGAGCACCCTCATGGTGAGGCGCCCATATGGGCATGAGGGCACCCCTATAGGCATGGGGGTAGCCAAGACACAACCTTATCTCCTCACGTTGAGTTCGCCGATGCTGATCAGATTGGACTACGTTGGAGGCGCCCCTATAGACTCTCGGGCCCCCGGATGCAGTATATATAAGGGGATCGAGCCGTGCTTTCAGAATATCAATTTCCCCATCCGATTACTCATTCCCTGTGAAGAAAAAGTGCTAAGACGAAGCTCTGCGACCAAGGAGGCTCCAGGAGGAAGTGTGCGATGCTCCGGACTTCCGGATTGGTCGGGATCGTCATTGTTTGTTGGTTTACATTTACTTACAAGTTGTAATTCTTTATATTATTTGTGCTAGTACCAAAAACTGTAAGACGGGTTTCTCCGCCTCCGGAAAACTTACGAAAAGGAGACCACTAGTGGACAGGCGTTATCCATAATTAGGCCTTAGACGTACTGTCCTTGGGAGGTTGGGAACCAAGTAAAAATCCCACTTGTTTGTGTTGTGTGTTTTCGCTGTGTTACTAACAACTCTGTTACGAAGTTGACCGAACGAATGACTCAAAGACGACAAAAAGTTACAAGTCGATATTCACCTCCTCTATCGACGCCACCGATCCCACAGGATTGTTAGATCGTTTACATCTTGCTAGAGGGAGTGAATAGCAATTTTCGATTTCTTCCCTACAATTGTTAGTTGCGCAAGCGGAATAAACTAAACTAAACTAAAACAAGGAAGAAACACACCGATGTACATGGTCCGGAGATAAAACTCCTACTCCACAGCTACCCATAAGGTGGACGATCCCTAATCCGTCGGTGGATGATTCCCTGGAGCACCTCCGGCTAGATCGCGTAGCTCCTTGTGGGTGGAGAAATCTCTCCACAACTCTTGGACACTACCTAAGCACACCAGACTACTAACTTACTCTATACAAGCAAGTTTCGCCAAGGAACAATAGCCTTAAACGAGCTTCTTTAAATAGAGCTCGAGTGTTAACTGGCCGCTACCAGTCGACTGCCCTAGGGCCAGTCGACTGGTCCCACTCAGATTCGACCGTTACAGCCAACGTTCGAATCACCAGCCACTACCAGTCGATTGCTCCTAGAGCAGTCGACTAGTCCTTTCCTAAGCCTAGGGTTACCCTTCCTGAGTACATTTCTCTCCGCACTCGAACCCTCCCGGCTTAGTCCCTGAGTACAATCACTCACACTCGGACCCTCACGACCTGGTCGACTCTTCACCAGCAGCCTCGACTGTTGCCTTCACGCCCTCTTCGTCTTCAGCCCTCATCCCTCAAATGCGCACACAAGCCTCCAGCTTGCATCCATGCCATCCTTTACGTACGCCTCGAAGTCCGCGTCCCTCGGCTCATCGTCCCTGCTATCCATGGTCCATTGGATGCGCACACAAGCCTCCAGCTTGCCTCCATGCCACCCTTCACCTGAAGATATCCAACCAAGTCTATGTGTACCTGCACACCTGCACGCACTCACATACACATATTAGTCCAATAACGAACCCTAACTTAATCATATTGACCACACACATCAAAACCATGATCCTCCAGATCATACTTGGGTCGATTGCCCCAACAATCTCCCCCTTTTGATGTGTGACAATATGCTTAAGTTAGGTAAACAAAAACAACAATAGCAGTAGCAATTGAAAATTAAAGCATAACAAACAAGAGGCAACCTCCCCCTTAACCTATGCTTTCTCTCAATTTTCAATTCTCATTGCAACACCAAGTTAAGTTCTACCCAACTTAACACCATAACACCAAGTTAAGTTCTACCCAACTTAACACCACAAACTTTCTCATGTCAAGTCAAACCTAACTTAACACACAAGTTCTCCCCCTTTGACACCATCAAAATGATTTCCCCAAGCAATCCTAACCCTAGTGCCAAAAAGAACTCACTTTATTTCTGAAAAACCCCTCAGAAATTAACACTCAGCCTTACTAGTCGACTGCCCTCGGCTGTTCTCAACACCCACAGAGATATCAATCGACTGCCCCCAGGGCAGTCGACTGATACAGCCAATTCTGAAATTCCAGCCCAATTTCAAAAACTTCTAGAAAATTCTAGAAAATTCAGGAAAATCTAAAATTTTGCAAGCACATTTGTTAGGATATACTCTATCCTAGAAAAATATAGTTTCATGAAAAATATCAAATGTGATTGACTTTTGGTACAAACTCTAATTTCCTCAAAAATAGTCATTTTGTATCAACTTTTCAACCTATACATACTTCCATGTATTTGCCAAAGCTAACCATTACAATTTGACACATAGAATTGCCCTCAACTCTCCCCTTTTTCTTATATATTCTTAATATGATAAAATCCTCCCCTTCTTATCTCTTAACCCAGATACATATGCACTTATCAATCCTCCTTAAATTCCATGATATCAATAAAGCCTTATTCTATACAATCAACATTAAATCATTAAGTAATACTTTATATAATGAATATGAAAGCATAAATAAAGATTTTAAGCTAAAGCCATATCTTATTATTCAATAGCAATCCATGATTCTCAAATAATATAAGCAATATCAATTCATGACATAAAAACTCATAACGTAACATGAACCTTTCTTATGCTTTCAATTTTGCACGTTCTTGTTATTCAATATACCTTTTCTATTTAAAACCCACGGGTCAGTCGACTGCCCCTGGGGCAGTCAACTGGGAAAACGAACAGAAGGTTCCCAGTCCCGAATTCATCTGGACCAGTCGACTGGTTCTAAACCAGTCGACTGGTACCTGAATTTCAATTTTTCAGCCTAATTTCAGAAATGCTTAAATAATTCCACAAATCTCCAAAAAAATCTAAAATTTCGTGGAGAGATTTGTGAAGCCTATATCTACTTGGGAAAAATATATTTTCAAGCAAACCTACTTCGGATCCTAAGATTGGCACGAAATTCAACCCTTCCTAAATTGTATAATTTAAACTTATCCAAAAGTCCTAATTTTGGCCTCTCCTTGATGTATCTTCCAATGCCTAACCACAATACATTCCTAGTACTGATTTATATGACATTTACACATTAAACACCAATTTCTTCCCAATATGATCCTATTTTCATCTTCTTCTCCATAAATCTTCTTTTAATGCGCCAATTCCCTAGGATTAAGACTCACCTTAGTCTTCCAAACCCTTTGGCACATTCCATAGTCCACTTAATCCCCTAGGAGAAATCCTCCTGAGATTCATTGACCATGGATCCCATTTTGGCTCCTAGAGCTCTCCCTTGGCTCTTAGCCCTAGTTACCTCCCTAGGTGTAACGCCCGAAAATTCTCGAAACTAATTTTAGAAATATCTTAGAATTTATTCCGAATTTATGAATATTTTTATAGAATTTTTCCATAAACGAAAATGACAAAAAGGGATAAAAAGGAAAAAAACGCTTAAAGGGGATTTGATCCCTTGACCTAAGCTAGCGAGGAGAATGGGCAGACCGACTGGGATGGTCTGCTTTTATTGTAATAGATTAGCGGAAACAATAGATAAGGTATAATTAGTTAAATTTTTTCCATAAGTATAAAAGGGAAACTTAGGGTTTTTTTATTCATTCTTTCCCTCACATCCTCTCACCGCCGACTCCCTCTCTCCCTCTCGCGATTTTTTTCTTCCTCTCGCCCTCTCTCTCGCCCAAGACAAAGGAGAAGCCAAGGGAAGGTCTCAAGAGACCCTATTCTCTACGAGAACTCTCGTAGACACGAGGAGAACGTCAAGGAGCAAGAAGAACGTCGAAATTCGACGTTCCCTCAGGAATTTCAGATTTTATTCGTAAGGAAAACCTAGCGCAGGATGTAAGTATCCCTCACCTGCAGTATAAGTAGTTTCGGATGATTTTCCATATGCTTTATTTCCTTGTATTTATGTTTTACGATTAGAAATCGTAAATTATGAACAAGCACGCACATTAGGTGTTTGTTAAAATGTTCAGTTCAGTTAATGCTATAGAAAGCATTAAAGAATAGAAATTCTTGCTCCAGTTTATGATGGGGACCAAGGTCGAACGGGATGGGCTCCTAGTTGCCCCTAGGTTTAGATAACCTAGTAAAAGCAAGAATCAGAAAAGGAAAGAAAAGTATAAAAGACTATTTTATTTTCAGTTGGCATTGTACCGGACTTCGGTCCAGGATAGGCTCCAAGTTGCCTCTAGGTTTAGATAACCTAGTATGGGATGGGCTCCTAGTTGCCCCTAGGTTTAGATAACCTAGTAGAACCCTAATGGATTCGGGATTTGTTACCTCGAGTTTATTAGGGATGCGTGCACAGTTGGTACATTGTCGGGCCCACAGCAGTTGATTATTACTTTCACCTACTATATGTATTTAGTTTTCAGAAATTCATATTAGCATGTGGTGAATTTAATAGTTAGTTTTATGTTAGTTAGTTTCAGTTCCAATTCAGATATGTATGTCATGCTATAGCTTACTTCTCCGTTTTAGTTCAGTATGTGTCATGTCTCAGTTATATGCCATGACATTCTATGATATGTATTTTAGCATGAGCCTAGCATGATTTCTTATGGATATGAGCATGTATGTGCATAGCATGTTTTACAAAAGCATAATTTGAGTTTCATAGTTTTGTGAGGCTAGATGGTACTTACTAAGCTTTATGCTTATTAGTTTGCATTTCCTTATACTGCAGATACAGGTAAAGGAAAGCACTAGTAGCGGAGGCGGCAGGCTTGATGCAAAGTGTGTGTGATGGTGGAGTTGGAATAAAAGTCTTCGGAACTTGCAAAGCATAGAAATAGTCTTTAGTATGCTTCTTAGTTTTCTTGTTTATGCTTCTTTAGTTATTTCGCGATATATTATGAGAACCATGTATGAACTTAATTAGACTTGTATTCGTGGTGCCTAGTATATTAAGGTGGTTTAATTACCTGTGTTAATACTTGCTTAGCGAATGTTGAATGATATAAGTTACTACTTGTAATATGGTAATTTAGAGTCATGCTTAAGCTTTAGAGATAAGGACTTGATACTGTCGATTTACATGCTAAATACATAGGGTATGCTTGTTTTAAGATATATGCACCATATAGAATGACATATAGTAGCTAAGAATGCCCTTAGATATGAATAATGAATGGTTTCAATAAGAAGTTGATATAAACTTGGCACGTTTATGTTTATGCTTTTACATATCGTTGTTGAGATTCCTACCAAGCTTATAAGATTAAAGTTTTGCTTTATTTTAGGCTAGTTAGTACTTTCAACATGTTTATGAATTGTTAGTTCAGTAAATAGCGAAATAAGAATTTTCAAAATTCTCCCAGTTGGTTTAGCATTATTAGAAATCATTAATTAGTCAATTAGCCAGTTAGTTAGTTAGTAGCGATCCGCCTTGAAGCTTAGTACCAGAAGGCGGGTCGTTACAGAGTGGTATCAGAGCAAGTTCCATCTTTCCTCCTCACACACATCAGCATCAGACCTGCAGCTTCCAAGTAAGAGTATCTCTCACATTACCATATTTTCTTACTTTCAGATTTATAGTATTTTCATGTTATTCATGCTATCTGTGTTCTAGTCAGTTCTTGTTTACAGTTAACGGAAGCATGTTTAATACTTTAGTTTATATCTGATAGCATGTTTTTAGAATTAGAATATGAACTGTATGTCCTCTATTATTTAGATAATGGCTAGAGGGCGCCCAACTAGAAGGGCACCAGCTATTGAGCCTCAATAGGAGGCAACTGACATAGTGACTCCACCTAATCTCGTGGAGATAGTGGCTCGGCTCTAGGGACAGATAGCTGAGCAGCAGTAGGAGATAACCACTTTAAGGGCTAATCAGCAGACCACACCTACTGCTACGCCAGGACCAAATGTGGGAACTCCAATAGTGATAGAGGTTCCACCTTGAGCACCAATCCCACCAATAGCACCAGAAGCCCCAGCAGTAGGAGCTAGAAGAGAAGCATATATGGTTCAGTGGTAAAAACTCAAACCAGAGACCTTTTCAGGCACTAGTGAACCATGGGATGCACAAGCCTAGTTCAAAACCCCGGAGAGTACCATGGAGCTTGTAGACTGGCTAGAACAAGAGAAAGTAAAGTGCGCCTCTTTCTACCTAGCAGGAGATGCTAGAATGTGGTGGGAAAGGGTGAAGGTCAAGCGAGACATAAATCAGATGACGTGGGCCAACTTCGAAGCTGAGTTCTTCATAGAATTCTTTCATATGTGGGTTACTAATCGACATTATGATGAATTCACTGAATTTCATCAAGGTAACCTATCAGTAGAGGAAGCCGTGAAGAGATTCAACAGGTTGGCGCGTCTGTGTCCCGAATTAGTCAGCACCGAACGAGAGCGAGTCAGGCTAAATGCTCAAGATGCTAAGGCCAGAAATAGCATTGAATGTGGCTAGCGGCGTTCATAGGCCGCAAACCTCAGAAGAACTAGTTAGCAGTGCTCTGATCACCGAGCACTACCTGAACAGCATGCAACGGCAGAAGTCAGTCATGATAGAATGTAAAGGCCAAGGCAGTTCAGGAACTCAGAAACCCCAGGGCGTTCACAGGGAAGTTAACTATACCTCCAGATGTACTCAGTGGCCAATTCTTAACCACCATACCTTCAGGAGAGATTATGACATCCACGCACTGACTCCGTGCAGTGCCAGTCAGTATAGCAAGCAGAGAGCTGTATGGTGATCTGATAGTACTAGATATGACAGATAATGATGTCATTTTTGGAATGGACTTCCTAATCAAGTACGGTGCCTCCATAGAATGCCGTAAAAAGGAAAGTCGTATTCCAACCTGAAGAAAGAGTGCAGTTTGAATACATCGGAGAACCCAAGAGAAAAGCCAAGAAATTTCTCTCAGCTTTAAAAGCACAGAAACTGCTGGATTCAGGATGTACCGGATTTCTAGCACATGTAGTCAATACCGAACAAGAGAAGGACCAAAAGCTAGAAGAGGTCCCAGTGGTATGTGACTACCCAGCAGTCTTCCCTGATGAGCCACCAGGCCTAGCACCAGACAGAGAGATTGAATTTGAGATCGAACTCATTCCGGGTACAAATCCGATCTCAAAAGCACCATACCGTATGGCTCCAGCAGAATTGAAAGAACTTCAGGAGCAACTACAAGAGTTACTCGACAAGGGCTTCATCCGCCCTAGTCATTCACCATGGGGAGCTCCAGTGTTGTTCGTGAAGAAGAAAGACGGGTCCATGCGCCTGTGTATAGATTATCGAGCTTTGAATCAAGTCACCATTAAGAACCGGTACCCTCTACCCAGGATCGATGATTTGTTCGATCAGCTAAAGGGATCCACAGTCTTCTCAAAGATAGATTTGAGATCCGGCTATCACCAGGTCAAAGTCAGAGAGGGTGATATTCCCAAGACAGCTTTCAGAACCAGATATGGGCACTACGAGTTTGTAGTCATGCCTTTTGGGGTCACAAATGCTCCAGCGACATTTATGGACCTCATGAACAGAGTATTCAGGGAGTACTTAGATAAGTTTGACGTCGTCTTCATTGATGACATTCTTATCTACTCAGGAACTCAGGAGGAACATGCTGAGCATCTCAAGACAGTATTGCAGATCCTTCTGCAGAGCCAGCTGTATGCAAAGTTCTCAAAATGTGAATTCTGGCTCGATCAGGTGTCTTTTCTAGGTCACATCATCTCCAAGGAAGGGGTGATGGTAGACCCCAGCAAAATAGAAGCAGTAAGTAACTGGATCAGACTGAAGAATGCCAGTGAGATCAGAAGTTTTCTGGGTCTAGCCGGTTACTACAGGAAGTTCATAGAGAATTTCTCCAGAATAGCCTCCCCACTGACAGCTCTTACCAGAAAGAACAGAAAGTTTCAGTGGACAAAGGACTGCGAGAACAGTTTTACAGAATTAAAGAGAAGATTGACTAGTGCTCCCATCCTGACTAGAGACCACTGACAGCTTTGACATATATAGCGATGCGTCTAAATTAGGACTTGGAGCAGTGCTGATGCAGAATGGCAAGGTTATTGCCTATGCCTCTAGACAACTCAAGGATTATGAGAAGAATTACCCTACCCATGACCTTGAGCTAGCTGCAGTAGTGTTCGCTCTCAAGATTTGGAGGCATTACTTATACGGAGCCCAGTGTAGGATTTTCACAGATCATCAGAGTCTAAAGTATTTCTTTACTCAGAAGGATCTGAATATAAGACAACGCAGGTGGCTTGAGCTAGTCAAGGATTATGACATTGACATCCTCTACCATCCAGGTAAAGCTAATAAGGTGGCAGATGCACTTAGCAGAAAATCTAGTGCCACCCTACTAGCTTTGTCCACGATGTCACAGCCCCTTCGGAAAGAGTTATCAGAGTTCGGACTGGAAATTTTAGTTGGGCAGCTCTCCACTTTGACATTAGTGTCCACCCTAATTGAAGACATCCAGACAGCACGGGATCAAGATCCTGACCTTCAGAAAATCAAGCAGGGGATAGCAGAAGCCGAAAATGGAGAATTTCGCCTATCAGATAATGGGACACTGTGCTTCGGTGACCGCTTATGTGTTCCGAACCAAGAAGAGCTCCGAAGGAAGATCTTAGAGGACGCACATAGATCTCCTTATGCAATGCATCCTGGTTCCACCAAAATGTACCAAGACCTCAGGGGACGTTTTTGGTGGCCTGGGATGAAGAGAGACATCGCCAGATATGTCAGTACCTGTCTGACATGCCAAAGAGTCAAGGCAGAACATCAGAGACCAGGTGGAGTTCTGCAGCCTATTCAGATTCCAGAATGGAAATGGGAAGATATTTCCATGGAGTTTATAGTGGGACTACCCAGAACAACGAATGGATATGATGCAATCTGGGTAATAGTAGACAGATTGACTAAGTCTGCCCACTTCCTAGCTATCAGGATCTCCTATTCCATGGAACAGCTAGCTCAGTTATACCTCAAGGAGATCGTCAGACTACATGGAATCCCTAGGACTATCATTTCAGATAGGGACAGTAGGTTCACTTCGCACTTCTGGGAGTGCGTACAGACAGCACTAGGCACCAAATTGAAGTTTAGCACAGCTTTCCATCCTCAGACAGATGGTCAGACAGAGAGAGTTAATCAAGTACTAGAAGATATGCTCAGAGCTTGTGCTCTAGATTTCAAGGGCAGTTGGTGCAGATACCTGTGCTTAGCAGAATTTGTTGGTGCAGAAAGCACCCAAGTCAAACCTGTGTTTTGATAATGGCAACAGAGTTCAAAAGTTAAGTCTTACTTGTTTTCTAACAAGTTACTCTAGTGTACAGGAAAAGCCCTAGCGAAGGAATGCTAGGCACCTGGCGAAGGAATGCCAGGGTAAAAAGCCCTAGCGAAGGACTGCTAGGCGCCAGGCGAAGGACAGCTTGGGACTAAAGCCCTAGCGAAGGACTGCTAGGCACCGGGCGAAGGACAGCTCGACATCCAAGCCCTGACAAAGGACCGTCAGGCAAAAGTCTAACCAAAGGAGCGGTTGGCATCAGGTACATTCTCCCGAGAGGAGTAGGTGAGGACGCGTTCCCCGTCGAGGGAACAGTAGGCGTCGGTTCGACCTAGGACTCCATTTTGGAGACCAAAGTCAGAACCAAGACAGCTAAGGCTGTATAAACTAATAATTAATTGTTTTATTGTGTTTTGGAATAACCCTGGATGCAAGACCGAAGGAACGTGTGTCTACAACTCAGAGAGCCTCAAAGGAGTGAGGCAGCAGCTGAGCAGGGGGCCCTGAGTGTCCAGGGCGCCCCCAAGGTGAACCAGAACCAAGTGAAGCAAAAAGGGCTTCGGCTGCTTACTGGGCAGGGCGCCCTCAACAGCCAGGGCGCCCCGCGCCCAAGTCTGCGAAGCTTCATCTTTATCCACAGCCGAGATTTCTGCGCGGAAGAAGTCAGCCAAGGCGCCCTCTGCGACCAGGGCGCCCCCAGAGTCAAAGTTATCCCTATTCGGATGGGATAACGTTTGACCGAGCTAAATCCGGATCGGCTGACACGTGGCAGGGCGCCCCCAACGTCCAGGGCGCCCCGAGGTGCTATAAATAGCACCCAACGCCCAAGCCTTCAACAACAACTTCGAACCAACGCTTCCACGCTCTTCTGTGCTCACGCCTTGCTCCGGAAACTGCCCAACACGAGCCTACGACGTCCCGCTGCTCCGGAAAGTCAACCTACAACCGGACGTCGGTAAAAGAAGAGTCTTCCTTTTTATTAAAAGTTTATGGTGCTATACTTGTAAATCTATTCTTGTAAACTGATTTTGCGCTCATATAGAATTGCCCAAAGTAAACGATCAACGATCGTGGGCCTTGGAGTAGGAGTCGACCCAGGCTCCGAACCAAGTAAAAACGACTGCGTCTCTGTGTTATTATTTTTCTTATTTTCCGCTGTGCACCTGCTCTTAATTTTCCGAAAAACGAATACCGATATTCACCCCCCCTCTATCGGTTCTATCGATCCAACAAGTGGTATCAGAGCGGGGAAGTTCAAACTTGGTGCAACCACCAGTTTGAAAATTTCTTTTCGGATTTTCTTTATTATTTTTTTTCGAATTTTTAAATATTTTCTCGTTCGAATTTTTTTCGTTAATCGAGGTTGGTGCAACACCCCTCGATATTTTATTTCCCTTATCCCGCACTACTAATCCAAGACCAAGTCTTGGGATATTTTTCTAGTAGTTTTCTTTTTCAGCTTAAATGGCTATGCAAGAGGGATTCAGCACCGCCAGACCTCCACTTTTCAGTGGAGAAGACTTTTCTTACTGGAAAAGTCGAATGGAGGTCCACCTGAAAACTCAGGTGGACATGTGGATCATCATCCAGTCCGGTCTGGAGATCCCCAAAAACGACGAAGGACTACCTCAAAGCTACTTGGAGTGGGACAACACCCTAAAGCGCAAAATAGAAGCCGATGCAAAAGCAACACAAACCCTACAATGCGGACTAACAAAGGAAGAGCTCAACCGAGTAGGCCCCTTCAACAGTGCCAAGGAGCTGTGGGTAAAATTGATTGAGCTACACGAAGGAACGTCAGACACCAGGATCAGCAAGAGGGATCTGCTCCTGAACAAATTGTACACTATCAAGATGGTCGACAACGAAACAGCAGCCCAACTCCACGCACGCATCCAAGAACTGATGAACGGTCTTCACACGATAGGTCACAAGGTCGAAAACCGTGACCTAATAAGGTATGCCCTAAACGCTTTCCCTTGAAATACCTTGTGGGCATCTATGGTAGATGCATACAAGGTTTCAAGGGATCTCTCCAAAATTAAATTAGATGAATTATTTTCTGAGTTAGAACTTCATGAGCAGACTAACTGCAATATGGCCGAGAAGAGTATTGCCTTTTTTGCAGGAAAAACTGGAAAAGCGACAAAAAAGAAACCTCAACCTGAACCCGAGCTCAACTCTGATTCAGACGCAGAAGATGAAGAAGCAGATCAATCTGAGCTGGTCCGATTGGCCCGAAGCTACTACAAAAAATTGAAAAATCAAGCCAACACACGGAGGACAAGCCGAAGAAAGGACGAACCAGCTGAACCAGCAAATGACAAACACAAGCCCAACGTAACATGCTACGAGTGCAAGAAGAAGGGCCACTACAAGACAGAATGTCCAAATCTGAAGGAGTCCAAGAAGACAAGAAGGAAAAAGGCACTCCAAGCAACCTGGGACGAATCTTCCTCAGAAGAAGAAGAGGAAGCACCCCAATCAAACGTACTAGCCCTGACCGCCTCAGAAAAGGTCGAGACTGAGTCAGAATCAGAACAGGACGACGGCGAGCTAACTTTTACAGAAGACGGCGAAATTAAGGTAACTGGTTTTAATAGATGTTAATTAAGTGAATTAATTTCATTTCTTTCTCGAGATTTGGCAAAAGCCAAACTCCGAGTCGAATCCCTCCGACAGGAAGTAAAACTCCTGAAAAAGAGAGCTGACTCTAAACCCTTAACCGAGAAGGTTCAGGAAGGAACTCCTACTCAAGTTGAAAAACTTGAAAAGGAAAACTCCTCCCTGAAAACTCAGGTTAAGGATCTTAGATCAACCTTAGAACGATTTACTTCTGGTTCCAAAAA
Source organism: Boesenbergia rotunda (assembly GCA_024364735.1). Classification (NCBI taxonomy): domain Eukaryota; kingdom Viridiplantae; phylum Streptophyta; class Magnoliopsida; order Zingiberales; family Zingiberaceae; genus Boesenbergia; species Boesenbergia rotunda. Next base: position 630,287 of record JAGFNQ010002251.1, on the reverse strand, counting down.
TCTTGACATGATTCTTGGGAAACAGAAGTCCGTTCTAAATCGATCCGGACTTGTCTACCGAACCAAATCCCGACAAAGATCGTATTTGGCTGTACTGAATCAGTCCAGAGGTAAAATTCAGGCATGGGTACCTAAACTATGCCTGAACCAACCAACTGGATCAAATCAGTATTGGATCCCCAAGGACAAGATTCACATCTTGCCTAACCATCACCGTGGCTTTAGTCCAGGGGGAGACAAACTGAAAACAATATTTATTGTTCATTAAAATTTAATTTTTGATTGCAAATTGTTTGATTGATTGTTTATTTAAAATTCTACAATTTATCATGCTTAAAATTAGCAATGGTTAGTATAAGGACTGAACACACTTAACTGAAACTTGACAATATAGTATTGGGTGGAGGTGAGATGATAGTACGTTAGGGAAGCCAATTTGGCGGAACTAGCCGAAGCTACCGATCCAAGACCCAAACTAGTTAGACCAGAAATTTTTCAAAAAAATAATTTTGAAAATGAAATTTCATTAAAAGGCTTTGTCAAGGAAAGGGTGGATGATCCCATAAGGCTACGGCCAAAGAAGGCCTAGTGCCTCGCCAAGACCTGGAAGCCAATTTTTGAAATTCAAATTCAAATTAATTTTTGTCAAATTCGAATCTAACACAAAATTTTAGTTATTTGTAGATTTAAATATCTTTTCAAAAATTTAATTGTTTTCAAAATTAAGTTTTTCAAAAATTTAATCGTTTTCAAAATTAATTAAGTTTTCAAAATTTAATTATTTTCAAAATAAACTGTCAAAATTATCAAAACCTGTCTCACAAAACCTATAAGGTTAACGTGATTGAAAACCCTAGATTTGGGTGAGACAGTAAAATTAAGACTCAATTATGATTCCTTTAATACCTGTGTTGTAGTTAAATTCTATATCTCAAACCATGGTCAACATAGTCAAACTATGGTCAAAAAGGTCAAACTTCGGTCAAAACAGTCAAACCACGGACAAAATAGGTCAAATTTGGTCAAAAACACTCAAATTAGGTCAAATCCGGTCAAAAACACTCAAATTGGGTCAAAACCAGATCTTAGGGCGCCCAATCTCTTTAGGGCGCCCCGAGGGTGGTCAAAAGCTGCCAAAAGGCAGCTGCAGCTCTGTTTAGGGCGCCCTTGTCATGCAGGGCGCCCTCCCACAGTCATTCAACGGCAGAAAGCTGCACAAACGGAACTGCAGACCTGGTCAAGGCGCCCTCGTCCGGAAAAACGCCCTCGCCAGTGTCCTTCAGTGGCGAAAGCTGCCTAAACTCAGCTGTAGCCTGGTCAAGGCGCCCTAGTCAGACAGGGCGCCCTCGTCAGGCAGGGCGCCCTCCCGAGAAAGGGCGCCCGAAACTGCCTATAAAAAGGCGCTCCCTTCCCCTTCTTCTCTTCACACCCAAAACACTTATCCTCTTCAACTTTCTACCATCCAAGAGATCTTGCAACCCTCTCAAGCTCTCAAGCCCTCATCTTCAACAATGCCTCCCCGAGCAAACCGGTATAATTTTTTTTGTTAATTTCTTTTCAATTTTTCATTAAATGCATACTTTCTTTAAGTATACATTCTTTCTCTTAGAAGACGCCGACCTAACCAGGCAGAACCCGGTACTCAACCTAGTCCTGATCCTAGGTTTCCCAATTTAGAATTGTGTAACAAGTTCTCTCGTACCACCTATAAACCTATCAAGACAAGCTACTTGAATAGACTATTTTTCACCCAATCCTGTCCCCTAGCTATGAACGTCATAAACCTCTACCAACTGGATAATCTCGTATTCTGCACCCACCAAATCAATACTTCTTTATGTGCAGAATTTTACAATAACATAATTAGACAGAATAATCTCATGTTCTCCACCATGGTTCAAGGTATTCCCTTAACTATCACACCAACATTACTGAACCGATTTCTAGGACTACGACCCTCGCAGTCCACCTTCTGTTGTTACCCTCCTAGGGAGCCTCCCTTTGATGCTCCCTACTCTCACATTACCTTGGACACATTACACTCATACTTCTTTAGGCAACCAGTGGCCAGACGATTTCAGTCAGTCGATTTAGAGGTCAAGGACTACGCCCTATATAGGGTCTTAGTCCGATGTATTCTGCCATTATCCACCAAGGACGTCACCACTATGTGACCATTCCATACCTTTCTCCTGTACGCCTTAATTCACTAGCTAGATATTGATATAGGACTTCATATGTTTCACACTATCCTATACGCATCCAGTGTGACCACGCAAGGGCGAGTACGCACACCCTACTGCCATATCATCACATCCTTATTACATCACCATGGTAGGAACATTACCGAGGGAGAGATGGTCGATCTAACCGATTATGATGAAATAGGCTATAGAAACTTCGCCCTAGCAGGTATAGAGGTGTCCGGTACCGGGGTCTTGTCCTGGAGACGTCAGAGAGCAGCTCCCCAGATCGATACGGACGAGAAGGTTGAGTACGATGTCGCAGATGTAGCCGCAGCAGCCCGAGCACATATAGACGAGCCTGCTCCACCGACTCTGTACGAGAGAGTGACACAGCTCGAGACCCGGGTCCAGAGCCTCCGAGAAGAAGTGGAGGCAAACCATAGTGAAGACAGAGAGACAAACCTAGGCTACTACACCAGCATCATGAGTACCCTCACAGCTGATAGGGAGGCCAGAGATGCCCAGTATCATGAGATGATGACACTGTTCCGATCCTGGCAGCCTGGGTCGTCTGACCACCCTGGACCCTCTTCTTTTTAGCTAACCTATTTCCAGCATTGTACTAAGTAACTTGACTTGTGTTTTGACTATTCTGCACCTTTGCTTGATCAGTAATCCATTTGGTTTGACTATTATGTCTAATCTTGATTGTGTTCAGTAGAATAGATTAACTACATTTCCTTCTATTACTGTTCTACTTGCTTTTTAAAAATTGTTACTCAAAATAGAATTTGAAAAACTGCTTTACTTAATTTCAAAATCAGTTTTCATTTTTCGACTTAGTTTTATTTTTATTTCAAAACTACCCCTTTTCAAAACTAAAGTTTTTTTTGAAAATGGACTTAGCCTAGGCCCTAACCCTAGAACTGCATGCACCTATAGACTTAGAAGCTAGCATCTCACAAGCACCTTAGGGTACTTTTGATTGATAACCTAGAATGGGTTGAGATGTTTAGGTCTTTGCCTTAATTCAAGATGCTTTAAGTCAGTGCATCTGCAGTAATTGGGGCACTAAATACAACTTACACAGCAATCAAGTTAAGTGTCAAGTTTAGAAAATCTAACTTGAACAGAAACACTTAACTTGACTAACCCTAACAAAAACTACTGTTTATAACAGTTAGTAAGTAGCTAATTGGGTTAGACAGGTCCCTACAGAGAAAATTGACTGATTTGATTTAAATCTAATAATGAATTGGTTTAGTACAGCAAAATCTTACTTATTTCCTTTATGTAACTTTTTCTGCTATATTTATCTGTTTTTGATATATGGAAAAGGGGGAGAGATAGGAAAGGAGAGAGTAAAACATTTTTGCTCAAATATTTTTTACTCTATCCTTTATTCAAAAAGTTTTCAAAATTTTCTTATCCTTTATTCAAAAAAAGCTTTCAAAAATACTTAAGCTTTTTTTAAAAAAAAATTTCTAAGTACTTAAACTTTTCAAAAACCTTTTCAAAATTAGCTAAGTACTTAAGCAAATCTTCTTCAAATTATTAACTAAGTACTTAGGTTTTTCAAATTTATTAATTAATTAAGTACTTAAGTTTTTCAAAATTTATTAAGTACTTAAATCTTCCAAATTTATTAAGTACTTAAATCTTCCAAATTTATTAAGTACTTAAATCTTCCAAATTCATTAAGTACTTAAATCTTCAAAATTATTAAGTACTTAAGTTTTCCAAATGTACTAAAGTTTTGTCTTACTAAGTAGTTAAGCTTTTGAAATCTTACCAAGTACTTAAGTTAACACTTTCAAAATTTTTGAGTACCTTAAAACTTAAAGCTTCAAACATTTTTAATACTCTAAAATCATGCTTTCAAAAACTCTCCTATGTACTTTTAACTTAAGTTATCAAAAGATTTCTAAGTACCTAAAACTTAAGTTTTTAAAGTACAAATAAAGTTTTTCTAAAACCCCACGAATTTTTGAAAAATCAAGGGGGAGATTCCTTCCAGGGGAGGGAACGAAATTTAACTTTTCATGCTTGCTTAAACTTAACTTTTTGAACTAAGGTTGCCATAAATCAAAAAGGGAGAGATTGTTGGTGCAGAAAACACCCAAGTCAAACCTGTGTTTTGATAATGGCAACAGAGTTCAAAAGTTAAGTCTTACTTGTTTTCTAACAAGTTACTCTAGTGTACAGGAAAAGCCCTAGCGAAGGAATGCTAGGCACCTGGCGAAGGAATGCCAGGGTAAAAAGCCCTAGCGAAGGACTGCTAGGCGTCAGGCGAAGGACAGCTTGGGACTAAAGCCCTAGCGAAGG
>JAGFNQ010002251.1:581607-622335 GCA_024364735.1 Boesenbergia rotunda | reverse complement strand
TGAGACTTGTGCCATAGTTGGAATCCTGGTTTACTGGTTGCTGACCTATTGGATGATACTGCATGGAAAATGATAGAATTACGGATCTGATCCCGTTGAATATAGTTGATGAAATTGCACAAACCCATGCACAGTTAGAAGAGCCGGATCACATTATATGGAAGCTTACAATGGATGGTAATTTTCAATAAAACAGCTTGGAATAGTGTGCGTCAGGTTCAATTAGAGGTCCCTGTAAATTCTGTTATTTGGAATGGATTACTCACCCCAAGTATATCTATCTTTGCATGGCGTTTCATGAAGCAAAGACTACTGTTGACACCACATTGCAACAAAGAGGAATACACTTAGTCTCCAAATGCCATTACTGTGATTCAATGGAGACTTGGGACCATTTGTTCTTTGAGGGCCAGTGGCTAAGGAAGTTTGGTCATATTTTGCTAGATTTTTTGATGTGCACAGGCCAACATCAATAAGGGACTGGATGGTAGGTTCAGAATGGTCACAGGGAGGCCACATTAGGGAGATAATGCCTTTTCTTATTTTGTGGTTCCTTTGGGTCGCTAGAAATGATGCAAAGCATCGCAACCTGAAGCAAGATGGGATGAAGACTATAAGATTGATAATTCAATATCTGTTATTAGGAGAAGAGGCGGGAATCATTAAACACAAACATTGGAAAGGCTACATTTCGGTGGCTAGAGCTTGGGGATCATCTATTAAGGCCAGCATCAGAAACACTATTATAGTGGTGCATTGAAGGACGCCGGGGAATGGAGGTTACAAACTGAACACTGATGGATGCTCAAGAGGTAGTCCAGGGGAGTCTTCCTACGGGGCAATTATGCGAGATCATACAGGACATGTTCTCATTGCAAGGCATGGCACGTTGGGAGTGTGCTCCAATGTAAAAGCAGAATTGGCTGCCATTCTAGATGGATTGGAGTTAAGTGTAGCTCATAATTATTTACCGGTCTGGCTGAATCCGATTCCATGGTGGCTCTAAAGATCATAAAGTCTGCCACTATCAGTTGGGAGTATAGAAGATGGTTTTGAAATCAGAATGATGATTATGAAGCATGATGTGTTTTTTCACATGTGTATAGAGAGGCTAATATGGCTGCAGATTACTTAGCAAATCAAGCGTTCAAGTTTAGAGGGGATAGAATATTACAAAGGCAGGAAATAGACAAAAATCTGTATGGCATTTGCAAAGTTGATAGGATGGGTATGCCTAATATCAGAATAGATCGAAAAGTGGCTTAACTGATTGATGCTATGCTGGGATTTTCCAAAAAGTTTGAGAAGGAGTTGTGGCGAATACTGAAACAGAACTGTTTGCTGGAAATTGTGCCAATTAAACTGAGTACCAAAAGTTTTGCTTGTTGGAAGATAATTACTGGAAGATGCAGGCCTACTGCGCAAATTGGGGGTTTTCTGTGGACTGTCTTAGTCTGTATTGTTACTGAGGAATATGGTAATTCAGAAGGCTCAAAAGACTCACTGATCTCATGGTTGATTCTAACTGGTACGCGATTGTCTAGGTTTAGAGCATGGGTTCAGATGGTCTCTCCTTTTCTGCGTGCCAAGCGTATCAATGGAACAGTTTTGAGAGAAGCTGTAATACTGGTTAACAGTTCACAAGTTTCTGATATCATTTTTGATCTAAGAGCTGTTTCGGCCTTAAATGTTCAATACAGATTGGCTGATGCTACTTTTTGAAGTCAGTGGTATCTTTGTTGCAGATTGGCAAATTATTATTTCTGTAAAAAGACACTATATCAGATATGTGAATTAAGGATAGCTTGATATCGGAAAACCTCATCTGAATTTCTTCACTGAGGTCTGCAGTTTGACCCGGTGAGAGACCACAAGCAGCTGACAATTCTGATGCTTGCATTACTACATATATTTTGGGCATCTACAAGATATTTTGCAGAATGAAGGGCACTGGTTTTTTTCTGGTTTCTGAAGATGGATGATTCTCTGGGATCTGAAGATGCTACATCCACTGAAAATGGTAAAGGTTGTACAGAGAATGGATACAGGTGGATTTATGAAGGACTTCACTATTCCATGTCAATAGCTGACCGTGCCAAATGCGTGCCATATGAACCAAAGCTGCGGTTTTACATCAGTTTTGGGTGTTTTCTGCAAATCTTTGTAGTGTCTGGAGGTTTGATTTTGGCTAGGGGTGGCTCAGGTTTTTCGAATGCTTGTTTGGTTGTTACGTGCCAATTGACACAAGAAGAGAAGAAACGAATACAAATGGTGGATATCGTCTTCTGTACAGATCTGATCAGTTGGTTTAGCTAGAAATCCTTATGGTTTTGATCTGGCAGTTTTAAGTGCAGTGGGGATATTGTTTATCAGTAACTGAATTCTGATCTAATGAATCTTGTGGTGTTTGCATATACAAATGGCTGGACACTTTGGTAAATTTGTACGAGTATTCAAGGTTGACAGGCTGTGTTTGGGCTCAGACAGTGTTTTCTCAGAAGTTGTCAGGTTGGTTGCAGTGTGCCAAATATGCCAAAAGGAGAAGACCTAATTATGTCCTGGATGTTGTTTTTTGTTATTTGAAGTCTGTACGGGTTTCAGTCTATTCTAGTCTATCCCTACTGTGATGGAGCAGACCTAATTATGTGTTAGTTCAGTCTGCACGGGTTTCTTCTACTGTGATGTTATGGAGGTTTGGTTGTTAGTAGGGCAATGGAGAAGGTCAGATTTATTCTGGGGTTTCTTCTAGAGTCTTTATATTTTATTTGGTGAAGAACTGGCAGTAATGAAGCTAGGTGGAGAGGCATGAATAGGGATAGATAGGGATGGTGAATGAATCCACGGTAAATGATTCATCTAGTCCGTAGCAAACGGCTATGGTAAAGATACCACAAATCCGTTGATGGCTGAGGCTTTGCCAAAAAGCCTGCAAGGGTGAATAGATCCATCATAGATCTATCTAGCCCGTAGTAACGGCTACGGTAAAGGCGCCACAAATCCGTTTATGGTTGGTCGCTTGCCAAAAGCAAACATCGGGTTCTTAGATTTACTTTGATCTACCATATGCAAGATTCAACCATTAATTCTCTTCTTCATTGTCATATGGAAAATTTTCAGCATTAAATCTGGTGCAAATAAGGAGATGAAGACTATGTTTTATTGCAAATTCTCAGAGATTTTAGGGTTCGGAAGATTGGACGAGCGGTGAAGAATTTCTTACAAGAGGAGGAAAATCTGATAGAGAGAAAATGCAAAGATGACTGGAGGGTGATTCCACTATTTGATTTGAATTAATAAAGGACTGGCTAGTAATTGTATAGATTATATAGACAGCCAGTTTTTTCTTTTATATTTTATTGCAACAATTGTAAATCAATCAAAGTCGTTGTTACCTCTATATTAGAAGGTAAGGTCTGGTCCCCCTTCTAATATGGATTACTTTTTCAGAAATAAGATGTGAAAAAAAACGCTAACCTACAATCTCAGAGAAAGTAATAGAAACATAAAGCAAGACATGTTAATCTAAGCTAACCTTTTTGCATTTCAAATGAATAATAACCTATCACTAACATTCAACTAAATAAGCATTGCAAAAGCCAAAGGAATTTGAATGCATTAACAAAAGTGACAGTGTAAGGCTTGCGGATGAAGGATGGATCAAGCACTGGAATCCCAAGAGTTTGCGGATGCTTCCCTCGATGAGGAAGGGAATTCCCTTTCCTTGTGACGGTGATGATGGAGATGGCCACCGGAGATTGCTTCGGTGGATGAAGGTAGCACCTTTCCCAATCGGGAGAGGGCCATCGAAAACATAAGGAAGAAGATGGAGGTTTGACCTCATCTGAATGAATGAATCCTCCCTTAGAGAGAATCAGCCTCCTCAAGTGGTGAATCGTCACCATGTGACACAGTCGTGCCAAAGGGCACGACCAAGCCATATTTCCTCTGAAATTGCTTTGAGTTCCATGTGAGTCTTCTTGCTAAATATATTTTAGTCATTTAGAATTCTTTTTCTATAAACCAAGGAATTTTTTTTTTAATATGGTTGACTCGATATGCATGAGTAAGTCAATTTTTTTGGATAATCTGTACAAAATTTTTATGAGACATATTCTCTATGATTATCTAAAATTTAAGATTTTTTGGATATTTTAATATTTTTAATAATTGTCCAAAGTAGATCATGTTTATTGCTAATACAAAATTAATTAAAATTAATTTTTATTTAAAATTAGTTTTCATGATAGAAATTATTGAGCATTGCACATGATAAAAATTTCAGAAACTTTTCACTAATTCTGAAATTTTGGTTTATTTGTGTCGAACCCTAACTTTTTATTGTTGTCAAAACGGGAAGAAATATAAATTAAGCATAAATGAAGGGAAAGTTAGAGTTATTTGAAATGTTAAAATAATTTACATTATTCAAATTTACCCTAATTTAAATTTAATTTGACAACATCAAAAAGAGAGGGATGGTTAGAACCTCAAGTTGTGTTTTGATGTGTTACCAAATCAATTCAAATTAGGTCTTTATTGTATTTTGATCTATATGTCTAAGTGTGCAGAAACTTGGGAGAACATACAGATATCCCATGGCTAAGAAACATCAAAGACGGCAAAAAAAAGCAAGTAAGAAGAAGGATGATATGGGAAAGAAGCTAATGGGGCTTCTCCGCCTCTGACTTGTATTCGAAGAAGGAGATTCTAGTAGAGTTTTCATAGTCTTGGACTAGCAATCTACTGTTGTAACCAAATATTTTTTTGTGCTTCTTTGCTTTTATGTTGTGTTTATTTTACAATTAATGTATGTGTCCTTGCTAAATTATTAGCAAGAGAAATAGATCAGTTTTAATTTGCAGGTCTCTATTCATCCCTCCCCTCTAGCAATCCGAATAGCTTCTGCCTTGCCATCACTAATGTGTCATCCATCAAATGTAGAGGCATAGAAAAATTTTGATAAAACAAATCCTAAATTTGCAAAAAAAAAAAAGCAAAACATTAGGTTAGGACTCTGTCCTGATGGATTTGCTTCATTTGGCAAATCAAGAAGGAATCATTCTTGTTGGTCAATTATCTTAACTCCATATAATCTTTCACCTAGGATGTGTATGAAAACACTGTATATATTTTTAACATTGGTTGTGTCTGGCCTGCATAATCTAAAGAAATTAATAAATATTTATATGCAACCACTAATTACATGGATGAAACAACTATAGGATGAAGATTTTCGTACATATAATGTTCATACTAATCAGATGTTTGTAATGAATGGTGCTCTTCTTTGGACCATAAATGACTTTCCAACCTATGGTATGCTATCGAGATAGAGTATCATTGGGATCTTAAGATGTCTAATATGTATAGAGATCAAAGACAATCAAATTAAAACATGAGAAGAAGTCGAGTTATTTTGATTGTCATAGATAATTTTTATCATCAAATCATAATTTCAAAAGAAATAAAGATAAATTCACTATGAATAGAATTGAAAAAACACATTTGCCATTAAGATTAATAGGTGAACAAATTTGGTATAGAGTACTTACCTTTCCATTTGTTATTAAAGAGTCACATGGTATAACATATGAATATGCAAGTATATATAATTGGACTAAATGGAGTATATTTTGACATTTACCATATTGGAAGAGGCATTCGATTCATTATAATATCGATGTAATGCATATTGAGAAGAATATTTTTGATAATCTAATAACTATAGTGATGGATATTGCAGGAAAAATAAAAGACAATCTGAATACAAGAAAAGATATGTGACTCCTTTGTAAAAGACCGACTCTTGATCTCAATAAAAGTAATAGGGGGCCAAAGTCAAAGGCAATTTAAATATTGAATAAGAATCAAAGATGTGTTATTTATGAATGGCTGAAATATTGAGATTTCCAAATGTTTATGTCTCAAATCATGAGAGATGTGTCAATTTGGAAGAATGAAAATTGATTGATTTGAAAAGTCATGACTGTTATATATTCATGGAAATACACATTACTATTTCTTTTAAGGAACTCTTACCATATTTTATATAGGGTGTCACTTAAGCATTTTCCTTCATGATATTTGCTCAATAGTTTTGAGACATTCACACATGGAAACGTTAAAGAGAAACATTCCAATCATTTTGTATAATTTATAAAAGGATATTTCTATCCTTATTTTTTGATTTCATGGAACATCTTTTGGTTCACTTGTCATATGATGCCAAAGTTGGAGAACCTGTCCACTTTCGATAGACCTATCTATTTGAAAGGTAAATTTTTTATCTTCTATACTTCGTTATTCATCCATAAAATTTGCCTAATTTTATTATCTATTAATATCTAATATAAATTATTTTATTACAATCAGATTTCTATATCATTTCAAGAAAAAAAAAGTGAAAAATAAGACACAGATTGAAATCTCTATTGTTAATATATATATATATAGAGAGAGAGAGAGAGAGGAAATAATAACTTTTGCATCAAATTATTTTGAGCCTCACATTCATAGCAAGAGATGTGTACGATCGCGTCAGACCGGCTAGAAGGGGTGAATAACCTTGCAAAGTTAAATTAAATCTTTTGCAAACTTTTTTAGCAATGATAGAGATTAGTTAAGCATAAGTAAACAACATCAACAACTAAAAGAAAAAGAGACTCCGAATTTTATTGCTAATCCAAAACGTTGAAAGTTCTACTAACCAACTCTTTTAACGAAGGCGAAAAAGCCTCTTACACTCATTGAAAGTACAAAACAGAATTAGAAAAATGAGTACAAGTTGTTGTCTTAATTCTGACCTAAAAGGACTCTATTTATAAAGTCTAGAAAGGTTATCCAATTGCTAACGTGGCATATCCTGAGCACCTGTAAGCAATGGCGGAATCTGAGTTGGGTCAACACTTATCTGCGTCGCAATGGTCGTGAAAATGGCTAGTTCTGAATAACTCAGGTTTATATGGGCACCCGTATTAACCTGGGCGCCCCAACAATCGGGCTCTTGGGATCATCCCGAACGCCCCCATCTCCAAGAGCCCAAGTATGCTCTAGACGCTCCCATTCCCGGGTGCCCGCAACAACTCAGGGCACCCCAAAAGGTTGGAGTTTGGTCAACTTCTGGTTGCCCATCCTTCCGGCGCTTTGGAGTTATTTCTTATCATCCGAAGTTGGGCTCACCCGAACCCAAACTTCCGACGTTCTCCTCGAACAGTCTTCCTCCCCGGCTTCTCATCCCTCGAACGTCCCGTGCATCCTTCTCGCTCCACATGTGTACTCTTCCATAGCTTTTCATCCCTTGGATGCACCGAGCTTGTCAGCTCTCTTTCCGTGCACTCTTCTCTCGTCATGTCTTTCGCTCGACTTCTTGTGCCCCTAAGTTCCTGCACACATAGACACAAGGAATCAAAACCTAACAAGACCTAACTTGACTATGTTGGTCATATCAAAACTATCCCAGGGTACTTACAATCTCCTCCATTTAGATATGCATCAATCCGAGTTAAGTTAAGAAAAAACCAACAAGAAATGAAAACAAACAATAGTAATTATTGCAATCTAGTACAAAAAAATATCGCAATGAAACCTCCCCATAACTTGATTCCTGTTTTCTCCCGTTTGATCACATCAAAAAACGGGTTAAGGGTAAACTTAAAAATATTCTTAAGTTAAAATTAAATTTTGAAAGATAAAACTCATTTAAAAAGAATGAAAAATTCATGACAACAACCGTTTAATTTTCTCAAAAAGATAGTCATTTTGCACCAAACAAAATATTCTTTCTCGACATCGATTGTAAATTTTTTTTTGAGTTTGTATCATCCAATCAAGATTCATCAAAGAAATTACTTTTGCAAAAAAAAATTTAATATAAAAACTTAGTTTTAGATTAAAAAAAATCATAGAAAATTTTCTTTTATCCAAAAATTTTATAAATTTTTGTAAACAAGGCAAAATGTAACATTTGATCATACAAAAATTGTCCTCATAAAATATTTTTCATTGATTTTTAACAATAATTTCTTAATAGATACATCAAAATTTGGAAAATAAATGCTAGAAAAATGAATTTTGACTTAAAAATGTTGATAATGTTTCGAAATAGTCAAAATCTAACGGTTAATCTCCGAAAATTTTGGTTTTTCAACAATCATCTTTGTAGTATTTTTAAAATTAAAAATTTGGGCGTTTGGTAGGCTTGTTTTCTATTTTCATTTTCTGTAAAAAATACGGTTTTCTGAAAAACGTGTTTGGTTTGCATTTTTCAGCCTTGTTTTTCAGAAAAACTATAGCATTTTCTGGAAAACTAGAGAATGAAAAAAAGTTAGTTTCTAGAAAATGAGAAAATACGATTTTCTGAAAAATAAAAATAGAAAATGGAGCAAATCAAATGTTAACTTTTGATCAAAAATTCTTAAAAATTCATTTAACCGTCGAAAAATTTTAAAAATTTTTTGTGAATAGATATAGTGTTTATCACTAAAAATTTTAAAAATAAATTCACAAAAAACACTTTAAAAAAACTTTTCCAAGATGACAAGCAAGCGAAAACAAATTAATTTCTAAACTGCATAGAAAAAAACTTTAACAATTCAAGATAAATTTAGGAATCCGAAATAAGTTTCTATCAGCAAAAATTTATCAAATATTTTGGTAGAATGTAATTTCTTGACAATTTTGCAATTTAACTCTTTTAATTCTTAATATACTAGTTTAGACCTCCATGAAAATTTCTATAATTTGAAATTTAAAAATTACTTGAGCATGCAATGTTCTTTAATTTTTCTATTTGTTCATTTAACTAAACATTTTCAATTTTCAATTTATCATATAATTCTAATGAGCATGCATATGCTAATTTCTTTTTAAGATCTAAATTTTTTATTCTTAATTTGCATAATGATTTGGACATTAGTTTAATATCGTTATAAAATTGATCATGAGGTAAAAAGCTTACCTCACTTACCATGTCAGATATGAAGTTTGATTCTCCGTCTTCTGACGTAGCTCCCCCTTTATCTATACTTTCTTCTTAGGTTGCATCATCGTTTGACTCTTGGTGACTAGCCATCAGTGTTAGTCTAGTGTATTCCTTGACTTCAGATTCATCCGATGACGATTCGTCCCATGTTACTTTGTGTAGCGACACGACCCCTCTAGCCCCATCAGACGGCTCTCTAAGTCGTGCCCTACGGTCTTCCCACTCCTGGCAGTGAATTTTTGCCTTCCCCAGATTCGAACCCTTGACCTCCAGGACAAGTACAAAGGTTCCTTGAATCTGGTAGCCAAGATTCATAAATCCACTGGCCAGGGGTGGAAAGTTCTTGAGAGTAACGACGGTCGATGGTCGACAACCAAAGGTGCCAGGTTGTTGGGCCGCCAAAAATGGATTTGGCCGCCCAAGGGGCCGAGGGGTCGGGTTGACGGGCCGGGTCGTTACACTTTGAGATTCCAATTCTTTGACTTTATTGTCCTTTTTGTTGAGGCAATCTGTGGTCTGGAGTGACCACGTATTTTGATGTTTGGGCAAAGGGTTTAAGTTAGATTTACCCTTGTTATCTCATATGTGTATGTTGAGTGTGCAGGATGTACAGGTTACACATATGGATTTGACTGGACGACCTCAGTATGGTGAAGGGTGGCATGGAGACAAGCTGGAGGCTTGTGTGCACCCGAGGGACCTTGGAGAGCAGGGACAATGAGCTGATGGGCGCGAACTTCGAGGCGTACGTGAAGGGTGGCATGGAGGCAAACTGGAGATTTGCGTGCGCATCCGAGGGACGAGGGCCGAAGATGAAGAGGGTGTGAAGGCAATAGTTGAGGCTGGGGAGGAGGAGTCAATCGAGTCATGAGGATACGAGTGCTGAGTGATTGTACTCGGGAAGGGTTCAGCTGGGGACCAGTCGACTGCTCTGGGAGCAGTCGACTGGTAGGTGGCTAATGAGTTGGCTGAGAATTCGAACGTTGGGGTGCAACGGTCGAATTCTGAGTGGGGCAGTCGACTGCCCTGGGAGCAGTCGACTGCTATCGAGGTTTTCAGCCCGAGTTCTATTTAAAGAGAACTCGGTTTGGGCTGAGATTCTTGACGAGTTTGGTCTTGGTTAAGGGTCAAACAGTAGTCTTTGTGCTCAGAGGTTCTCAAGGTGTTGTGGTGAGGTTTCTCCACCCACAAGGAGCGACGAGGGCTAGCCGGAGGTTATCCGAGGAGTGATCCACCGACGGATTCTTGGATTAGTCACCCGGCCGGGGTGGATACCAAGTAAATTCTCTTTGTTAGCGTTGGTTGTTTTGTTTATTATTGTTTCCGCTATGCAACTAACAATGCAGGTACAAGAAAGATCCGAAAACCACTATTCACCCCCCTCTAGCGTAGGAATCGATCCTAACAGTTGGTATCAGAGCGAAGGACCGCTCGTGATTGGACTAACCGCCAAGAAGAGCAAAAGCTAGAGGGAATCACATGGAAGACAAATTCGGAGACGACATCTACACTCCGTCGGCCTACGACCATGAAGATTTCGGGTATTGGAAGTCACGGTTGGAGACATGGTTCGGAATGGAGTGGGATCTTCGAATCGCGCTTGAAGAGGCATATGAGATTCCAAAGGATAAGCACGGGAAGAGGCTTAGGCATAGGTATTGGAATCAAGAACAACAAGATCAAACGAAAGCAAATGAAAAGGTAACTAGTATCTTAGTAAATCTTTTGCCTAACAAAATTTTGAGTGATGTAGGGGAATATCAAAACACATATGAATTATGGGATAAATTGAAAAGATATCATGAGACTCCTACACAAACTCAAGAGCCTAAGGAGAAAAGCCCCATGAGTCAAGAAGAGGAGAGAATTGAGTTATTTACATCCTCAAGTGATGAGGAAGAAGAGAGTGAGAGATCTTCAACCTCCTCAAGAGAAGAAGAGGAAGAGGTCTCCACCTCAAGGATTGAGGGGGAGGAGAGACCCTCAACCGTACCAGATCAAGAGGAGGCATCCACATCATCAACAGTTGAAGAAGAAGCTCCAACCTCCACCAAAGCAAGAGCCAAGGACCATATCACATGCTTTGGGTGTAATGAAAAGGGGCACTACAAGGACAAGTACTCGAAAGGTAAAAAGGAGGTAAAATCTACACTCATTTCAAGTTCTTTTAAATCTAACATGAGATGTAGGAATGGAGAAGCCCAAGAAAAGAAAAAGAAAATCCAATGTTTCACATGTGGAGAGCTAGGGCACTACCACACCAAGTGCCCTAGAAAAGGAGAATTAAAGAAGATGGAAAATTTGAGAATATGGGAGAAGGAGAAGAGAAAGAGAAGAAGCTTCCATCAAAGGGGAACTTCAAGGGTAAGGGAGATAATTCCTAACTATAGATTGAAATGTAATGCAATTTCAAGTTCCTCAATACATGATAAAAATAGAATTAATCATTTATCCATGCATGCTAACATTCATGAAAAATGCTTAATGGTGCATAATTTTGGTTTCAAATACAATGATAGGACTAGGGTTAACAAGGTAGATCAAAACCCTAGGAAGAGCATGCATAATGATAGACCCAAGACCTCTAGATTTAAAGATCATGGCACTAATCCCAAGATGGGAAGGAATGTGCCTAGAAAGGAGGTTGGGCCTGTTAGTGATATGAGAGAAGTGTCCTAAGGCAATCGCCTTATGATTGTAAACATTTATTTCAATAAATGATAATTCACTATTTGAGTATACATGTTTGTGTATTTGATTGGGATCTTAAACTCATCTACTGAATGCCCGCCATACAGTTCACAGCATAAGAGAATTTGTGATGGGATCACAACTAGTGATTATCTCTAAATGTGCAAATGTGAAGTGTTGGAAATATCCCTAGTCGATGAATTGATAAATACGGACATTATCAGTTCTGTTGAGACTAGCATGGGTTATTCTCTATTCAGCTGATTCTCACTGGCTGGTGACATTGGGATGTCCGGAGATAAACATGGATGCTAGTTAAGGGAACTAGTTCATTGGAGTGACTAGCTGTAAGACTTCATATGGGAATCTACATGTAGATATGTCAATGAAGATCTTACTGCGGCTTAAGTGCGATGTTCCTTTGACTTGCGGTGTTCAAGTCATCTTGGTCATAGAGACTTATACTTTGACATCTTAAGCAAGCATCTCCAAGGAGGTGTGGACCCAGGATGATCGGGTATAAGCCGAAGTGCCCGAAGATGTTTGAACAGCCTACAAAGGATTCACCACTCCTTGCGAGGAGATGTATACCCAGGCCTATCGTCGGATTGTTACTCAAAGCCTCTGGCCAGAGCATATCATGTTTAGAGTGAGAGTCTCTAAAATACATGAGAGTAATTAGAAATCCAAAGGACGAGTAAGACATTACTTGGGCTAGGTGTGACGTAGTCAGCCTAGTGGGGACTGACACCATTGACCGTGTCCTGAACCAAGTGGGTATAAGGTGGTGAAGGGAATGGGGCACGATTCATTAGAGCTGCTGAAGGGTTTCAGAATAATTTCTTCTGAGGTCAAACCGTTGATCTTTCGATTAATTGGGGATCATGATGTACTACTAGGTGCCACTCATGATCGTTCTATAATTAGTTAATTATAGACGGCCAACATAAATCGAAAGCCTATTTAGTCACACGCACTACGAGTAATCCGAGGGATTTAAAACGAGTTGAAAATTGGATTTTCCGATCAAGAGAAATAAGTCGAATCTGAGTTAGTCAGAGGCGCAATGGAAGCTAAAAATGGCTAAGTCTTTTGAAGGCTTTTTGGGCGAATTAAATGAGTTTAATTCGCGGCGGTTCGGGTTGGTTTGGCCGGCCAAAGAGGGTGCCAAAACCCCTTTGGTGGCCGGCCACAATAAGAGGAGAAAACCAATTAATTTTGGTTTAATTAATAAGATAAATCCAGCGCGATTTATTTTATAAATTATGGATAAATAAATTTGTATAAAGAAATTTATATAAATAAATTTATAGAAATTTATTCTTTTATGGAAGATTAAAATAATCCATGAATTGGGTTTATTTTAATTTTATAAAATCAATTATGAATTGATTTTTCCATAATAAGAAAGTTTATAAATTTCTTATAAAATTTATTCTATAATTTAAAGAGAAGAGGAATTTGTTTTATTATAAATTATTATAATAAAACTTGGTTTAAACGGAATAATTCATAAGAATTTATAGGATAAATTTCTTATGATAATTAATTAGTTTTATTATAAAGTTAGTTATAATAAAATTCATAAGAGAATTTATAGGATAAATTTTCTTATGATAATTAATTTGTTTTATTATAAATGGTTATAATAAGACTAGGCTTAAACGGAATAAGCAATAAGAAAATTTATAAAGATAAATTTCTTATAACTAATTCCGTTAATTCCGTTAATTCGGTTTAGAGGGAGACTTAGCAAAGGAGTTGCTACTATATAAAGGAACCAAAGGCTAGCCCTTATTCCTAATCAACTTATCATAGAGCTCTCCCTCTCTCTCTTAATCTCTTCTCCTCTCCCTCTCCCTCTCTTGCCTAGGGCCGGCGCCCACCCTAGGGATTAGGGCCGGCGCACCAAAACTTCCTTGGAGGTGGCGTGAGCTTCAAGAAGAAGGAGAACCCGAACACGAAGAAGAAGAAGCGGATAGCGACTCCTCTCTTCTCGGAATTCGATTCCGTTTCTTCTTGGTTAGTTTCCTATCTTTCTCTCTTGATCTTTCTAGTTGTGCCTATAGAGAATCTAGTAGTTCTCGTCGGCACAAAACTCGTGACTTTGCGAAGTCATCCCGAAGAGAACTCGGCGTGGACGCGAATAGAGGCGAAGCTTCCAAGGGACGCTACGGTTGGATCTCGTCCCTTTCTTCGAGTTACGAAGGTACAAAGTAAATTAGTTTACTTTTCCGCAAAGTTTTATTTTATGATTATGTCAACACACCATAAGGTTGCATGCTAGATACGAAGTTAAAATAATTTAGGAAATTATTTTATGCAAATTCTTCCGCTGCACGTAAAAATTTTAATTTTACGAACTCGTATCCTTGTCGACATGCACCCGGTCCCAACAGTGGTATCAGAGCCGGTTAGTGTTCGACTTAATCATATAATTGTTTTGTGGAAAACTTTGTCATGATCTCAATTTCGGAAAAAATTTTCAATTATGGAAACTTTCGAATTATAATAAATTTTAGATTTAGGAATTTCAAAGTTTGGAAATCCTCATGAAATTTCGCAAACGTTTGAAATTTTCTATTTTCTGAAATTTTATAATAATTTCGAAATCTTCCCATCTTTGGAAACTTTCCAATTTTGGAAATTTTTCTATTTTAGAAATTTTCCAATTTTGGAAATATGTAAGTTTCCTTTGTACCAGAAACTTACAATTATTCTGAAAATCAATTTTCGAAATCTCGCAATTTTGGGCACTTTCTTTTAAGAAAGTCTAGACAAATTCATGGACAGTTAATTGACAATTAAATTTGAATTGGTTTTTAAATTGACAACAAAATTCTTTATTTTGGATTGAGCCTCGGGGAGCCGTCCAATTTAAAGTTAGTTGTTGTAATTTAATTTCCCAATTTTAATTGAAATTGTCATGTTTGATTGGATTGAGCCTCGGGGAGCCGTCCAATTGGATTTACAACACATTACTTTTCTTTGGGTATCTGAGCCTCGGGGAGCCACCCTTAGAAAAAATTTGTTGTAATTAATTAAATCCATGAATAAAATATGTTTAAGAGGTGATGCTCTTACATATTGTTGTCTCCAAAATTAATTAGGAAAATGGTTTCCTATAGAGTTTCTTAAATGAGATTTTCATGAAAATAATATGTAGTTGAATTAAGGGATTTGTCTCTTAATTTAACAAGATTTGATTTAGAGAAATCAAAGTCTTGAACATATTATTTCCGAAATTAATTATGACAATTTAGGAAATTGTTTCCCAAAACAATTCCTTTAATAAAGTATGAAATTATAATTAGGAAATCCGGTTCCTAATTTAATTCATGAGACTTGATAAATTAAGTCACATACATACTTTATTAAGGAAATCGTTAGTCATGACATAATTTTATGTCATGAATGTGCTTAAAAGAATGAGACCCAAAACCCCTTACAAAATATTAAGGCCAACACCTTCCATTAATATGGTTAGAATCGGAGTTTTGTTTCTCGCTTGGGTTGATGGACACATCCATGCCCGACTTGAACCTCAACATGTTCAAACCATGGAATTAGTTTATGAATAATATAGTTCGAGTCAGAGGTCAATCATTAGTTTTGGTTGTTGGACACATCCAAGCCTGACTAAGCGGTTGAATGAGCTCCAACCATATTAAAACTATTTCTTGATTAATGGGTCAGCCTTAAGCTTGGAGCATCGATTTGTTGTGCCACAGCCAAGGTCGATGTAAAGAGAGGTGCAGTTGGGTGTTATGTATAATGATACATACTTGTTAATGAGTTAACAACCCAATGTTTTATGCAAACATTCAATTAGTTGATAGCATAATGTGATAGTTACATATATGTGATGTGTAATCGGTATAATTACCTACCTTCATAGCTAAGAAGAACTTGATGGCCACAGCCATGGTTGTTCTTATCTATGGTTGGATATCAACCTATTTGGAGATGTTCCTACGATCTCCCGAATTGATAATAAGGGTGACTCAATTCGTAAAATAAATAGGATTTAATTTATGTATGTTGATACATTCTTTAATAAATCTTCTCACATAATCTCAATTTGTATTTCTAGGTTAATCACTCGATCATGTCTTCTCTGAATTTGCGTTCCATCTTGGACACCAACAAATTAACTGGGCCTAACTTCATGGACTGGCTTCGAAACCTGAGGATAGTCCTCAAGGCAGAGAAGATTGCTTATGTCCTTGAAGATCTACTTCCCTCAAATCCTCCAGCAGATGCAACTCCAGACCAATTGGTGGCCTATCAGAAACATGTGACCGATTCTGAACTTGCAAGTTGCATCATGCTAGCCTCTATGATACCTGAGCTGCAAAAGCAGCATGAGCATATGGATGCTTATACCATCATCTTCCATCTTAATGAGTTGTTTGAAGAGCAGGCGAGATCCGAAAGGTTCGAAGTCTCCAGACTCCTCTTCACAACTAAGATGCAAGAAGGCACTTCTGCCTCGCAGTTTGTGCTAAAGATGTTGGGGTACATTGAGCGACTGAACACACTCGGTTTTGCAATGGATCATGAACTAAGTATTGACTTAATTCTGAGTTGTTTGCCCAAAAGTTATTCGCAATTTGTGATGAACTATCGGATGAACAAGCTGGAAACTACCATTCCTGAGTTAGTCAACCTGCTGAAGTCTGTAGAGCCTTCTGTAAAGCAGGAACAAAAGGCAGTTCTGTTAGTTGGTTCCTCGAAGAAAGGTTCTAAGAGGAAGGCCAAAGAACAGAATAAGGGAAAGAAGAAAAAGGCTAAAAAGACTGAAAAGAAACCAAAAGGCACTTGCCATCATTGTGGCAAGGAGGGTCACTGGCGAAGAAATTGCAAGGTTTATCTTGAGTCCTTGAAGAAGAAGGCATCCGATGCCCCGTCCTCTTCAGGTATCTTCGTTATTGAATGTCACTCTATTTCCTCAAATACCTGGGTACTTGATACTGGGTGTAGCTCACATATATGTAATGACATACAGGGGCTAAGGAATAGAAGAAGACTCGTCAAGGGAGAAGCAGATTTGCGAGTTGGAAATGGAGCAAGGATTGCTGCTGTTGCCATCGGAACATATTTGCTAAAGCTCCCGACTGGACGTATCTTAGAACTGGATAATTGTTATTTCGTTCCTTCGTTAATAAAGAACATTGTATCTATTTCATGTTTGAATGAAAAGGTTATCATTTGACTTTTAGTAACAATTGTTGTTACATAACTTTAAATGGCGTTCTTTATGGGAATGGAACTTTGTGCAATGGCATCTACACGTTAGATTTATCCAGTGACGTTTTCAATATCGAAGTTAGCAACAAACGTGCTCGAATAGATAATCGAATAGACTCCTACACTTGGCATTGCCGTCTTGGCCATGTAAGTAAGAAACGCATGACCGAATTGCACCGATGTGGAATTTTGGAATCATTTGAACCCGATTCATTTGATACATGCGAATCGTGCTTAAAAGGCAAGATGACCAAATTACCCTTTACCGGAAAAGGTAATCCAGTGGGAGAATTGCTTGGTCTAATACATACTGATGTATGTGGACCAATGTCAACTCTTGCACAAGGAGGCTATAGCTACTTCATCACCTTTATCGATGATCACTCACGATTCGGGTACGTGTTCTTGATGAAACACAAATCTGAAGCCTTTGAGAAATTCAAAGAGTTCAGAAATGAAGTAGAGAAACAGCTTGGCAAAAGTATTAAAATACTTCGATCCGATCGGGGTGGTGAATACTTAAGTCAAGAGTTTCAAGATTATCTAAGGGACAATGGGATATTATCCCAATGGACTCCGCCATATACACCACAGCATAATGGTGTATCTGAGAGGCGAAACCGAACCTTGATGGACATGGTTAGGTCGATGATGAATCATGCAACTCTTCCAAAATCCTTTTGGGGTTATGCACTTAAGACAGCTGTTTATTTATTAAACAGAGTCCCGACCAAGGTAGTCTCTACTACTCCATATGAGATTTGGAATAGTAAGAAACCTCACTTAACTCACCTTAAGATATGGGGTTGTCCTGCTTATGTGAAGCGGGTTGTATCAGACAAATTGGATGCTAAGTCTGATAAATGTCTATTTATTGGATACCCTAAGGAAACGAAGGGTTACCAATTCTATCATCCCTTGGAACAAAAGGTGTTTGTTTCAAGGCATGCTGTATTTCTAGAAAAAGAATTTCTTTTACAAGAAAACAGTGGGAGTGGCATTGAACTTGATGAAGTTCAAGAAACTCCAATAGACATTACAGAGACACCGAGTCTAGGCCCACAACCGATAATTCATAATGATGAGCTATCAGTTGAACCTAAAACTACACCACCTCTTCGTAGGTCTGATAGGACACGCAACATTCCAGAGAGATACGGATTTCTCGTAAGTGAATCGAACGACGTGTTGCTCATTGGCGATGACGAACCTATCAGTTATGAAGATGTTCTAAAAAGTTCAGAAAGGGACAAATGGCTTGAAGCCATGAAGTCGGAAATGGATTCCATGTACGAAAATCAAGTATGGGACTTGGTTAACCCACCTGAAGGGATTAAGCCCATAGGGTGCAAGTGGGTTTTCAAGAAGAAAACCGACATGGAAGGTAATGTTGTTACCTTTAAGGCTAGATTAGTGGCAAAAGGATATCGTCAGAAACAAGGAATTGATTATGACGAAACCTATTCGCCAGTAGCTATGCTTAAATCCATTCGGATGCTCCTAGCCATAGCAGCTCATTATGATTATGAGATATGGCAAATGGATGTGAAAACAGCTTTCCTTAACGGAAACCTGCTTGAGGACGTATACATGATACAGCCTGAAGGTTTCACATCGGTTGATAAAACCAAGGTATGCAAGCTTCGACGATCCATATATGGACTGAAGCAAGCATCTAGGAGCTGGAACATCCGTTTTGATGAGACAATCAAAAAGTTTGATTTCTCACAAAATCCTGACGAACCTGTGTGTACAAGAAGGTTAGTGGGAGTGCAGTCGTATTCCTAGTATTATATGTCGACGACATCTTACTTATAGGAAACGATATTTCAGTCTTACAGACAGTTAAAATTTGGTTATCCAAAACTTTCTCCATGAAAGACCTGGGAGAAGCAACCTATATCCTTGGGATTAGAATCTATAGAGATAGATCAAAACGGTTGCTTGGTCTTTCGCAGTCTACATATATAGACCGAGTGCTAAAAAGGTTTAGCATGTCGGAATCCAAGAAAGGTTACCTTCCCATTAGGCATGGGATCAACCTTTCAAAGTCTATGTGTCCGCGCACAGAAGACGAGAGGATTTGCATGAATAAGATTCCCTATGCATCCGCGATAGGATCTATCATGTATGCTATGTTATGTACTAGGCCTGATGTATCGTATGCTTTGAGCGTCACAAGCAGATACCAGTCGGATCCAGGAATGGATCACTGGGCGGCTGTTAAGACAATCCTTAAGTACTTAAGAAGAACTAAGGATGTGTTCCTAATATATGGAGAAGGAGATATGGTAATACGTGGGTATACAGATGCCAGTTTCCAGACAGATAAGGATGACTCCAAATCGCAGTCTGGATACGTATTTACTTTGAATGGAGGCGCAGTAAGTTGGAAAAGTTCCAAACAAGACACCGTAGCGGATTCCACCACGGAAGCGGAATATATCGCAGCTTCGGAAGCAGCAAAGGAAGCAGTCTGGATCAAGAAGTTCGTCTCCGAACTTGGCGTGGTTCCAACCATTGATGATGCAGTGCCGGTTTACTGCGACAACAATGGAGCTATTGCACAAGCAAAGGAACCAAGGTCTCATCAGCGATCCAAACACGTGCTTCGCCGCTATCATCTGATCAGAGAGATTATAAGTAGGAATGACATACAAATTGAGAGAGTTCCCACTGAAAGGAATATAGCGGATCCTTTAACTAAGGCCTTGCCTCAAAGCAAGTTTGAGGGTCATGTTAGAGCCTGTGGTATTGGATACCGTAGCGATTGGCATTAGGCCAAGTGGGAGTTTGTTAGTGATATGAGAGAAGTGTCCTAAGGCAATCGCCTTATGATTGTAAACATTTATTTCAATAAATGATAATTCACTATTTGAGTATACATGTTTGTGTATTTGATTGGGATCTTAAACTCATCTACTGAATGTCCGCCATACAGTTCACAGCATAAGAGAATTTGTGATGGGATCACAACTAGTGATTATCTCTAAATGTGCAAATGTGAAGTGTTGGAAATATCCCTAGTCGATGAATTGATAAATACGGACATTATCAGTTCTGTTGAGACTAGCATGGGTTATTCTCTATTCAGCTGATTCTCACTGGCTGGTGACATTGGGATGTCCAGAGATAAACATGGATGCTAGTTAAGGGAACTAGTTCATTGGAGTGACTAGCTGTAAGACTTCATATGGGAATCTACATGTAGATATGTCAATGAAGATCTTACTGCGGCTTAAGTGCGATGTTCCTTTGACTTGCGGTGTTCAAGTCATCTTGGTCATAGAGACTTATACTTTGACATCTTAAGCAAGCATCTCCAAGGAGGTGTGGACCCAGGATGATCGGGTATAAGCCGAAGTGCCCGAAGATGTTTGAACAGCCTACAAAGGATTCACCACTCCTTGCGAGGAGATGTATACCCAGGCCTATCGTCGGATTGTTACTCAAAGCCTCTGGCCAGAGCATATCATGTTTAGAGTGAGAGTCTCTAAAATACATGAGAGTAATTAGAAATCCAAAGGACGAGTAAGACATTACTTGGGCTAGGCGTGACGTAGTCAGCCTAGTGGGGACTGACACCATTGACCGTGTCCTGAACCAAGTGGGTATAAGGTGGTGAAGGGAATGGGGCACGATTCATTAGAGCTGCTGAAGGGTTTCAGAATAATTTCTTCTGAGGTCAAACCGTTGATCTTTCGATTAATTGGGGATCATGATGTACTACTAGGTGTCACTCATGATCGTTCTATAATTAGTTAATTATAGACGGCCAACATAAATCGAAAGCCTATTTAGTCACACGCACTACGAGTAATCCGAGGGATTTAAAACGAGTTGAAAATTGGATTTTCCGATCAAGAGAAATAAGTCGAATCTGAGTTAGTCAGAGGCGCAATGGAAGCTAAAAATGGCTAAGTCTTTTGAAGGCTTTTCGGGCGAATTAAATGAGTTTGATTCGCGGCGGTTCGGGTTGGTTTTGGCCGGCCAAAGAGGGTGCCAAAACCCCTTTGGTGGCCGGCCACAATAAGAGGAGAAAACCAATTAATTTTGGTTTAATTAATAAGATAAATCCAGCGCGATTTATTTTATAAATTATGGATAAATAAATTTGTATAAAGAAATTTATATAAATAAATTTATAGAAATTTATTCTTTTATGGAAGATTAAAATAATCCATGAATTGGGTTTATTTTAATTTTATAAAATCAATTATGAATTGATTTTTCCATAATAAGAAAGTTTATAAATTTCTTATAAAATTTATTCTATAATTTAAAGAGAAGAGGAATTTGTTTTGTTATAAATTAGTTATAATAAAACTTGGTTTAAACGGAATAATTCATAAGAATTTATAGGATAAATTTCTTATGATAATTAATTAGTTTTATTATAAAGTTAGTTATAATAAAATTCATAAGAGAATTTATAGGATAAATTTTCTTATGATAATTAATTTGTTTTATTATAAATTAGTTATAATAAGACTAGGCTTAAACGGAATAAGCAATAAGAAAATTTATAAGATAAATTTCTTATAACTAATTCCGTTAATTCCGTTAATTCCGTTAATTCGGTTTAGAGGGAGACTTAGCAAAGGAGTTGCTACTATATAAAGGAACCAAAGGCTAGCCCTTATTCCTAACTCAACTTATCATAGAGCTCTCCCTCTCTCTCTTAATCTCTTCTCCTCTCCCTCTCCCTCTCTTACCTAGGGCCGGCGCCCACCCTAGAGGATTAGGGCCGGCGCACAAAGGACTTCTTGGAGGAGGCCGTGAGCTTCAAGAAGAAGAAGGAGAACCCGAACACGAAGATGAAGAAGCGGATAGCGACTCCTCTCTTCTCGGAATTCGATTCCATTTTCTTCTTGGTTAGTTTCCTATCTTTCCTCTCTTGATCTTTCAAGTTGTGTCTATAGAGAATATAGTAGTTCTTGTTGGCACAAAACTCGTGACTTTGCGAAGTCATCCCGAAGAGAACTCGGCGTGGACGCGAATAGAGGCGAAGCTTCCAAGGGACGCTACGGTTGGATCTCGTCCATTTTCTTCGAGTTACGAAAGGTACAAAGTAAATTAGTTTACTTTTCCGCAAAGTTTTATTTTATGATTATGTCAACACACCATAAGGTTGCATGCTAGATACGAAGTTAAAATAATTTAGGAAATTATTTTATGCAAATTCTTCCGCTGCACGTAAAAATTTTGAATTTTACGAACTCGTATCCTTGTCGACATGCACCCGGACCCAACAGGGCCTAGGAATGTCCAAGGTGGACATATGGGTTCTAGGGTTAGAACTCTAGAAAGGGAAAATCAAGCCTTGAGGGCAAGGCTTGGTACATTAGAAATGGCCCTAGAAAGATTCACGGTTGGATCTAAGGGCTTAGACATGGTGTTGGGTAGCTTAAAACCCAACTACGATAGATCGGGTTTGGGATATCGGTCTAAGACCTCCAAGGAAAATGAAAAGAAATATACTGGGGAAGCATATAATCATGGCAAGGAGGGTAAGTCTAAGAATGGCAAGAGGGTGCCATCAAAAGGTAGAAAGGGTGACTTGACCAAGGACAAGGTGTCCAAGGTTAAGAAGGTCCATTTTGTTGGCCAAGAATCACCCGTGACACACCGGTGTGGCCTAGTGTGGATTGAGTCACCTAGGGGGTGGCTAGGGCTAAGAGCTCAAGGGGGAGCTCTAGGAGCCTTTGGGGTCCATGGTAAATGAATCTCAAAAGTTTCTCTCCTAGGAAATTAGGTGATTTGTGCTAAAAAGGGTTGGAAGACTTGGGTAAGTCTTAATCCTAGGTTTTGGCACATTAAAAAGGTAATTAAGGAGAAAAAGATGAAAATAAGGTTATAATTGACAAAATTAGGGTTTAATGGGAAAATATCATGTAATTCACTGATAGAAATGAATTGTGATCAAGCATTGGAAGATACATTAAGAAGAAGACGAAATTAGAACTTTTGGGTTGAGTTTAAGTGATACATTTTAGAGAAAGTTGAGTTTCGTGCCAATCTTGGGATCCAGAGTATATTTGTTTAAAAACGTATTTTTTTCCAAGTAGACATTGACCCCATAAATCTCCCTACTAAATTTCTTAATTTTTGAAGATTTGTGAAATTAACTAGGCATTACTGAAATTGGGGCTGAAAACCTGAAATTCAGGTATCAGTCGACTGCCCTGGGGGCAGTCGACTGGTCCGAAGTGGATTCAGCCCCGAGACCATTCTGTAAGGTTTACTAGTCGACTGCCCCAGGGGAAGTCGACTGGTCAATGGGCATAAGGATAAAAGCTATATTGGATGTTGAGAATTCAAATGTGGATTATAGGATATGGCTTTGGGTTATAAGTCTTGATTGGAATTTAATATTCCTTGACTAGAGTGTTACCCCATGATTTACTAAGGTTTTATTGAAAATCAAGGGATATTGATAAGAGATAAGAAGGAAATTTCTTTGTATATTTGAGGATATTGAAAAGAAGGAGTTAAGGACAATTCCTTGTGTATATTGATGATTAGAATTGACAAACACAAGGAATCATGAATTAAGATCAAAATTGATACAAAGTGTCCATCCTTTGGAAAATTAGAGAATTAAACCAAAGTCAAATACATTTGATAATCTTAATCAAAACATATTCTTCTAGGATAGGGCATATTCTAGCAAATGTGCTTGCAAACTCTTAGATTGTTTAGGGGTTTGTTGAGTTCTCTTTGGCACTAGGGATAAGGTTGCTTGGGGGGCAATCCTTTAATGGTGGCCAAGGGGGAAGAACTTGGTTGTTAGGTTGGGTAGAACCTAACTTGGTGTTAGGGTGTTAAGTTGGGTAGAACTTCACCTTGGAAAATGGAAATTGGGAGAAGGCATAGGTTAAGGGGGAGGTTGTCTCCTTGTTTGCCTTAATTTTCATGAAATTTTTGGGTTTTGTGTCCAACATGGGAACCGTGATAGATACATGGTGAAATATATTATTCTCAAGTAGGTATGGGTACTACAAAGTTCTCCACGAAATTTGGGAATTTTTGGAGAATTGTGGAATTTCTGGAGCAATTCTGAATTTGGCCAGAAAAGTCTGATATTCATAGTATCAGTCGACTACCCTGGGGACAGTCGACTGCCCAGGATTGATTTGTGTATCAGCAGTTGGTTTTGAGTCCAAATGATAGGAAACAAGTGTATGGAGGTTTAGTACACTGTGGTTAGGATCGTTAGGGATTAAAAGAACCAATAATTTGGATATTATTGGGGTCTTTTGTTAGTAATATGAGAGAAGTGTCCTAAGGCAATCGCCTTATGATTGTAATCATTTATTTTAATAAATGAATATTCACTATTTGAGTATACATGTTCGTGTATTTGATTGAGATCTTAAACTCATTTACTGAATGTCCGCAATACAATTCACAGCATGAGAGAATTTGTGATGAATTCACAACTAGCGATTATCTCTACATGTGCAATTGTGAAGTATTGAAATTGTCCCTAGTCGATGAATTGATAAATACGGACACTATCAATTCTATGGAGACTAGCATGGGTTATTCTATAATCAGCTGATTCTCACTGGCTGGTGACATTGGGATGTCCGGAGATAAACATGAATGCTAATTAAGGGAACTAGTTCATTGGAGTGACTAGCTGTAAAACTTCATATGGTAATCTACATATAGACATGTCAGTGAAGTTGTTACTGCAGCTTAAGTGCGATGTTCCTTTGACTTGCGGTGTTCAAGTCATCTTGGCCATGGAGACTTATACTTTAACATCTTAAGCAAGCATCTCCAAGGAGGTGTGGACCCAGGATGATTGGGTATAAGTCGAAGTGCCCGAAGATGTTTGAACAGCCTACAAAGGATTCACCACTCCTTGCGAGGGGATGTATACCCAAGGCCTATCGTCGGATTGTTACTCAAAGCCTCTGGCCAGAGCATGACATGTTCAGAGTATGAGTCTCTGAAATACATGAGAGTAATTAGAATCCATTGGACGAGAAAGACATTACTTGGGCAAGGTGTGGCGTAGTCAGCCTAGTGAGGACTGACACACATAGACCGTGTCCTGAACCAAGTGGGTATAAGGTGAAGGGAATGAGGCACGATTCATTAGAGCTGCTGAAGGGTTTCAGAATTATATCTGAGGTCAACCGTTGATCTTTCGATTAATTAGGGGTCATGATGTACTACTAGGTGCCACTCATGATCGTTCTATAATTGGTTGATTATATACGACCAACATAAATTGAAAGCCTATTTAGTCACACGCACTACGAGTAATCCGAGGGATTTAAAACGAGTTGAAAATTAGATTTTCCAATCAAGAGAGATAAGGCGAATATGAATTTATCAGAGACGCATCGGAAGCTTAAAATGGCTAAGTCTTTTGAAGAATTAATGAACGAATTAAATGAGTTTAATTCGTGAAGAAGAGGCCTTGGTTTGGCCGGCCAAAGAGGGTCCCCACCCTCTTTGGTTTGGCCGGCCACAATAAAAGGGAGAACCAAGTTTTTGGTTTAAATTATAAAATAAATCAAGCGTGATTTGTTTTATAAAATTATGGATAAAGAAATTTATATAAAGAAATTTATATAAAGAAATTTATATAAAAATTTATTCTTTTTTTGGAAATTAAAATGAACCATGGATTGGTTTATTTTATTTTATAAAATCAATTATGAATTGATTTTTCCATGATAAGAAAAATTTGTATATTAAATTTCTTGTAAAATTTTATTCCATAATAAAAGGGGAGACATGGTTGTTTTTATTATAAATTAAGTTATAATAAAAACTTGGCATAACGGAATAATTCA
Source organism: Boesenbergia rotunda (assembly GCA_024364735.1). Classification (NCBI taxonomy): domain Eukaryota; kingdom Viridiplantae; phylum Streptophyta; class Magnoliopsida; order Zingiberales; family Zingiberaceae; genus Boesenbergia; species Boesenbergia rotunda. The sequence continues at coordinate 596,598 of JAGFNQ010002251.1, read as the reverse complement.
TAGAAAATATATAAGATAAATTTCTTATGAAAAATTTATTCCGTTAAAAAGGAGACTTGGCGATAAAGAGGCTATTATATAAAGGTACATAGGTAAGGCTTGGAATTTAATTCAAGTGATCAAGGATTCTTGCCTAGCCTCTTTTACTCTCCTTCTCTCCCTCTCCCTCCTCAAGTGGGCGCCGGCCCTAGAGAGCTCCTCTAGGGTTGCCGTGAGCCACCTCCACCAAGAAGAAGCCGAAGAAGAAGAAGAAGCGGACGCAACTCCTTCCTTCCTCCCGGAATCCGGATTCCGTTCTTCGTTTGGTGGTTAGCTTTCATCTCTCTCTCTCTCTTGATATTCTTGTCGTGCCTTTGGAGAATCTAGTAGTTCTTGTCGGCACGAAACTCGTGGCTTTGCGAAGTCATCCCGAAGAGAACTCGGCGTGGACGCGAATAGAGGCGGAGCTTCCAAGAGACGCTACGGTTGGATCTCATCCCTTACTTCGAGTTACGCGAGGTATTATGTAAATTAGTTTACTTTCTGCAAAATTTTAATTTATGATCATGTCTACACAATATAAGGTTGCATGATAGATACGTGATTGAAATAATTTGAGAAATTATTTATGCTAAACCTTCCGCTGCATGTAATTAAGTTTTAAAATTACGAACCCGTATCCATGTCAACATGCACCCGGTCCCAACAGTGGTATCAGAGTCGGTTAGTGTTCGACATAATCATATAATTGTTTTGCGAAAAACTTTGTCATGATCTCAATTTTGGAAAAATTTTCCAATTATGGAAACTTTCCAATTATAATAAATTTTAGATTTAGAAATTTCAAAGTTTGGAAATCCTCATGAAATTTTGCAAACTTTCGAAATATCCTAGTTTCTGAAATTTTATAATAATTGTGAAAACTTCCCATTTTTGGAAACTTTCCAATTTTGAAAATTTCCTATTTTGGAAATATGTAAGTTTTCTTTATACCAGAAACTTACAATTATTCTGAAAACCTATTATGAAATCTCGCAATTTTGGACACTTTCTTTTTAGAAAGTCTAGACAAATTTATGAATTATTAATTGACAATTAAATTCGAATTGGTTTTAAATTATTAACAAAATTCTTTATTTTGGATTGAGCCTCGGGGAGCCGTCCAATTTAAAGTTAGTTGTTATAATTTAATTTCCTATTTTGAATAAAATTGTCATGTTTAATTTGGTTACGCCTCGGGGAGCGGACCAAATTAGATTTACAACAAATTTCTTTTTTTTGGATATCTGAGCCTCGGGGTGCCACCCAAAGAAAATAATTTGTTGAAATTAATAGATCCATAAATAAAATATGTAATCAAATCTTGGAAATTTTTAGGTGATTCTCAAATGATAATTTCCTTATTTGATTTAAGAGGTGATGCTCTTACATATTGTTGTCTCCAAAATTAATTAGGAAAATGGTTTCCTATAGAGTTTTCTTAAAAGAGATTTTCATGAAAATAATATATGGTTGAATTAAGGGAATCTGTCTCTTAATTTAATAAGATTTGATTTAGAGAAATCAAAGCCTTAAACATATTATTTCCGAAATTGATTATGACAATTTAGGAAATTGTTTCCCAAGACAATTCCTTGAATAAAGTATGAAATTATAATTAGGAAATCCGGTTCCTAATTCAATTAATGAGACTTGATAAATTGAGTCACATACATACTTTATTAAGGAAATCGTTAGTACATGACATAATTATATGTCATGAATGTGCTTAGAAAAGAAAGGATGAGACCCAAAACCCCTTACAAAATATTAAGGCCAACACCTTCCATTAATATGGTTAGAACCGGAGTTTTGTTTCTCGTTTGGGTTGATGGACACATCTATGCCCGGCTTGAACCTCAACATGTTCAAACCATGGAATTAGTTTATGATTAATATAGTTGGAGTCAGAGGTCAATCCTTAGTTTTGGTTGTTGGACACATCCAAGCCTGACTAAACGGTTGAATGAGCTCCAACCATATTAAAACTATTTCTTGATTAATGGGTCAGCCTTAAGCTTGGAGCATCGATTTGTTGTGCCACAGCCAAGGTCGATGTAAAGAGAGGTGCGGTTGGGTGCTATGTATATTGTTGCATACTTGTTAATGAGTTAACAACCCAATGATTTATGCAAGCATTCAATTAGTTGATAGCATAAAGTGATAGTTACATATATGTGATATGTAATCGGTATAATTACCTACCTTCATAGCTAAGAATAACTTGATGGCCACAGCCATGGTTGTTCTTATCTATGGTTGGATATCAAACTATTTGGAGATGTTCCTATGATCTCCCGAATTGATAAAAAGGGTTATTCAATTCGATAAATAAATAGGATTTAATTAATGTATATTGATGCATTCTTTATCATTCTTCTCACATAAGCTCAATTTGTATTTCTAGGATAATCACTCGATCATGTCTTCTCTGAATTTGCGTTCCATTTTGGACACCAATAAACTGACTGGGCCAAACTTCATGGACTGGCTTCGAAACCTAAGGATAGTCCTCAAGGTAGAGAAACTTGCTTATGACCTTGAAGATCAACTTCCCAACCGTCCTCCAGAAAATGCAACTCCAGACCAGTTAGTGGTCTATCAGAAACATGTGACCGATTCTGAACTTGCGAGTTGCATCATGCTAGCTGCTATGGTACCTGAGCAGCAAAAGCAGCATGAGCATATGGATGCTTATACCATCATCTTCCTGTTGGATCGAGAAAACCGATAGAGGGGGGGTGAATATCGGAAATCGTTTGGATTTTATGTAAGAGTAAGTACGCAGCGGAAATAAAATAAACAGCACACAGACACAGTCGATTTACTTGGTTCGGAGCCTGTGTCGACTCCTACTCCAAGGCCCACGGTCGTTGACCGTTTACTTTGGGCAATTCTATATACGCGCAGAATTGTTTACAAAGATTTGATTACAAATAAGTGCAATAATAATATTAAAATTTTGATCTTCGTTACCGACGTCCGGAGTGGTTTGACTTGTTCGGGGCAGCGGGACGTCGTCGGCTCGAGTTGGAGTGTTTCCGGAGCAAGGCACGAGCGTAGAAGATCGTTGGGGCGTTGAGAGAACAGTTGTCCCTGAAGCCTTGGTCGAAGGTCCCTTATATAGGGCCTGGGGGCGCCCGGGATGTCGGGGGCGCCCCCCCACGTGGCCTTCGATCCGCCAAAGTCTCGGTCACGTCTGATCCTCTGGATCCGCTTTGACCGGGGCGCCCGCAGCGCTCGGGGCGCCTGGATTGACCGGGTCAAACTCTATCCTTTGGCTTCGCTTGGCTTCGAGGGGTTCGGGTTCGATGTATGCGCATGGGGGCGCCCGCAGCGCAGGGGGCGCCCGGGAGCAGCGGGGGCGCTCGGGAGCAGCGGGGGCGCCCGGCCCAGTATGTATTCGAACCATTTTTCTTGTTACTTGTTTTGTATGCACCTTGGGGGCGCCCGGGACGCTCCGGGCGCCCTACTCAGCTACTGCCTCTCTCCTTTGAGGCTTTCTGAGCTGCAGACACACGTTCCTTCGGTCCTGCATCCAGGGTTAGTCCAAAACACAATAACATAATAATTTATTAGATTTATACAGCCTTAGCTGTCTTGGTTCCGACTTTGGTCTCCAAAATGGAGCCCTAGGTCGAACCGACGCCTACTGTTCCCTCGACGGGGAACGCGTCCTCACCTACTCCTCTCGGGAGAATTTACCTGATGCCAACCGTTCCTCTGGTTGGACTTTTACCTGACGGTCCTTTGTCAGGTCTTGTAAACTGGCAGTCCTTCGCCAGTTGCCTAGCAGTCCTTCGCTAGGGCTTCAGTCCCAGGCTGTCCTTCGCTAGGGCTTGATACTGGCAGTCCTTCGCCAGTTGCCTAGTAATCCTTTGCTAGGGCTTTCTTTCCTGGCATTCCTTTGCCAGTGCCTAGCAGTCCTTCGCTAGGGCTTTTCCTGCACACTAGATTAACTTGTTAGAAAACAAGAAGGACTTAACTTTTGACCTATGTTGCCATTATCAAAACACGGGTTTGACTTACGTGCATTCTGCACCAACAATCTCCCCCTTTTTGATTTATGGCAACCCTAGTTCAAAAAGTTAAGTTTAAGCAAAACATGAAAAACTTTTGTTCCCTCCCCCTGGAAGGCATCTCCCCCTAGATTTTTCAAAAATTCGTGGGGTTAAAAAAACTTTACTTGTATTTTGAAATTTTTTTTTGAAAATGTTAGCTTAAGTAAGAATTTCAGTTTTAATACAGTTTTGAAAAACTTAAGCTTTAGAGTGCCTAAAAAATTTTGACAAGCTTAAGTAAGAAACTTTTGAAAGGCTAGAATACTTAGCAATATTTTGAAAGCTTTAATAAAAGGAAGCTTTAGTAAAAAAAATCTTAGCAACATTTTGAAAGCTTTAAGAAATTTTGAAACTAGAGTACTTAGCAATATTTTGAAAGCTTGAAAAATTTTGAAGCTAGAGTACTTAGCAATATTTTGAAAGCTTGAAAAATTTTGAAGCTAGAGTACTTAGCAATATTTTGAAAGCCTGAAAAATTTTGAAGCTAGAGTACTTAGCAATATTTTGAAAGCTTGAAAAAATTTTGAAGCTAGAGTACTTAGCAATATTTTGAAAGCTTTAAGAAATTTTAGGTACTTCTTCAAAAAGTTTAAGCTAAAGTATATTTTTAAGCTTTTGAAGAAAGTATATTTTTGAATCTTTTTGAATAAAGGAAAAATTTAGAAAAAGTAATTTTTCTCTTTCCTATCTCTCCCCCTTTGCCATATATCAAAACAAGATAAATATGATTCCATAATAAGAATTTGTTGTACTGAACCAATTCATAATTAGATTTACACTTAATCAATCAATTTTCTCTGTAGGGACCTGTCTAACCCAATTAGCTACTTGCTAACTGTTATAAATAGTAGTTTTTGCTAAGGTTAGTCAAGTTAAGTATTTCTGTTCAAGTTAGATTTTCTAAACTTGACACTTAACTCGATTGCTGTTTAAGTTGTATTTAGTGCCCCAATTACTACAGATGCACTGACTTAAAACATCTTGAATTAAGGCAAAGACCTAAGCATCTCAACCCTTTCTAGGTTATCAATCAAAAGTACCCTAAGGTGCTTGTGAGATGCTGGCTTCTAAGTCTATAGGTGCATGCAGTTCTAGGGTTAGGCCTAGGTTAAGTCCATTTTCGAAAAAGCCCTAATTTTTTAAAGGGGGTAGTTTTGCAATAAAACTAAGTAAAAAGTGAAAACTGATTTTGAAATTAAGTAAAACAGTTTTTCAAAATCTACTTTTAGAAAACTGATTTTTGAAATCAAGTAGAGCAGTAAAAAAATTTGAGATACTCTATTCTACATAGCACAATCCTAACTGCAAAAAGAACAAGTACTCATAAACTGGTCAACAGAAACTAAAGCAGATAATCAAGGTTCAAATACAGTCAAACAGTCAATCCTAAGTCAACCCTACTGAGTAGGGGCAGTCAAATAAGTACAGTACTAAGTGAATCTAAGACGAAGGACCGGGATGATCGGAGGAGCCTGGCTGCCAGGATCGAAATAGGGTCATCATCTCATGATACTCTGCCTCTCTGGCCTCCCTCTCGGCTCGAAGGGCGCTCATGTAACTGTTGTAGTAGCCCAGATTTGTCTCCATTTCTTCAGCGTGATTGGCCTCCACTTCCTCTCGGAGGCTCTGTACGGGGGTCTCTATCTGAGTCACTCGATCGTAAAGTGTCGGTGGAGCGGGCTCATCTATGTGCGCTCGGGCTGCTGCTGCTAGATCTCCGACGTCGACTTCAACCTCCTCGTCTGAGTCGACTGGTGCTCCGGCCTGCTGTCGTCGCCAACTAAGAACCCCGGTGGCCGACACCTCTAGACCCGCTAAGGAGAAGTTCCTAAATCCGATTTCGTCAAAGTCGGTCATAGTGGTTATTTCACCCAAGGTTACGTCACGACCGTGGTGATGAAGGAGGGACGTGATGATGTGGCAGTATGGTGTGCGTACTCATCCCTGGGTCGTGACTCTGGACGCATGCAGAATGGTATGAAACATATGGAGTCCAATATCTATGTCAAGGTGGTGGACTAGGGCATAAAGACGGAAAGCATGAAAGGGTCTCATAGTCCCTAGGTCTCGGGTAGAGAGTGGTAGGATGCAGCGGACTAGAACTCTATACAAGGCATAGTTCTGGGCCTAAAGTTCAACAGCTAGGAAGCGTCTGTTTGCGGGGAGGTCTGCCCTAAAAAAAATAGGAGTGAATGGTATCTAGGGTAATATCTGAGTAGGGGGGATCAAATGGGGGGTTGCTAGGAGGATAACAGCAGAATGTGGACTGTGAGGGTCGCAGTCCTAGGAAGCGGTTTAACAGAGTAGGGGTGATGGTTAAAGGAATCCCTTGGACAGTGGTGTGAAACATAAGATTATCTTGTCGAATAATATTATTGTAAAACTCTGCACATAGGGTTTCATTTATGGTATGTGTGCAGAAGACGAGATTATCCAATTGATAGAAATTGATGATGTTCATGGTGACAGGACATGATTGGGTAAAAAAGTGCCTATTGAGATAACTCGTTTTAATAGGCTTGTAGATTGTTTGTGCGAACCTATTACATAACTCTAGGTTAGGAAATCTAGGGTCGGGACTAGGTTGGGCACCGGGGTTGGCCGGGTTCGGTCGGCGTCTTCGAAGTTAAGGGAGTCAAAGGAAAGAATAAAGATATTGCATGAAATAAATTTAAAAGCAATAAAAATAATTAATAATCATACCGGACGGCTCGGGGAGGCATAGTTGATGATGAGGACTTGCAAGGTCTTCTTGAAGAAAAAGAAGTGAGGAAGAAGGTTGATTTTGGTGTGGGAAGTGAAAGAGGTTTGGGTGCCTTTTATAGGCAGACCCATGGGGGCACCCGAGAGCTTCCGGGCGCCCTGGTCAGTAACTGCTGCTAGGGGCAGCAGATTTTGGCTGATGGGGGCGCCCGGGACAGCCCGGGCGCCCTCAACAGAGCGCTTTTGCATCTTTTGCTGCGTTGGAGTTGATGGGGGCGCCCGCGTGGTTCCGGGCACCCTGAATAGGGTAGGTATAGTCAAATTTTTGTCTTGTCTACTTTTGACCATGGTTTGAATTGATTTGACGGTTTTGACTGTGGTTTGACTGTGTTAATCATGTTTTGACCTCGTTTACTTCGGTTTGACTATGTTGACAATGTTTTGACTGCTTTGACTATGGTTTGACAAATACAAGATTATCTCATCGTATAGGTATTAATAGAATTTCCAATTGAGTCTTAATCCTACTGTCTCACCCAGTCTAGGGTTTTCAATCACGTTAACCTTATAGGTTTTGTGAGACAGGTTTTGATAGTTAAAATTATTTTAAAAATTTTGATTAATTTTGAAGACAATTAAATTTTGAAGACTTAATTAATTAATTTTGAAATTTTTGAAAAGATGTTTAAATCTACACTTGGCTGAAATTTTGTGTTAGATTCGAATTTGACATAAATTAATTTGAATTTGAATTTCAAAAATTGGCTTCCAGGTCTTGGCGAGGCACTAGGCCTTCTTTGGCCGAAGCCTTATGGGATCATCCACCCTTTCCTTGACAAAGCCTTTTAATGAAATTTCATTTTCAAAATTATTCTTTGAAAAATTTCTGGTCTAACTAGTTTGGATTTTGGATCGGTAGCTTCGGCTGGTTTCACCAGTCTAAAGAGACCAAGTAAACTTGATCTTATTAGAATTGATTTTCCCAACGTACTATCATCTCACCTCCACCCAATACTATGTTTTCAAGTTTCAGTTAAGTTTGTTTGGTCCTTAAACTATCCTAAGTCTAAGCATGGTAAATTGCAGAAATTAAATAAACAGGCAAACAATCAAAAGAAAATTTATCTAATAATGAATATAGTTTTCAGTTTGGCTCCCCCTAGACTAAAGCCACAGTGATGGTTAGGCAGGATGTGAATCTTGTCCTTGGGGATCCAATACTGATTTGATCCAGTTGGTTTGTTCAGGTATAGTTTAGGTACCCATGCCTGAATTTTACCTCTGGACTGATTCAGTACAGCAAAGTAAGATCTTTGCCGGGATTTGGTTCTATAGCCTAGTCCGGATCGATTTAGAACTGATTTCTGTTTTCCAAGGATCATGTCAAGACCCTTGGAACCAGATGTAAATCGTTCTAATGCTGATCTAAGATCCTTAACCTGAGTTTTCAGGGAGGAGTTCTCCTTTTCAAGTTTTTCAACTTGAGTAGGAGTTCCTTCCTGAACCTTCTCGGTTAAGGATTTAGAGTCAGCTCCCTCTTTCAGGAGTTTTACTTCCTGTCGGAGGGATTCGACTCAGAGTTTGGCTTTTGCCAAATCTCGAGAAAGAAATGAAATTAATTCACTTAATTACGATCTATTAAAACCTGTTACCTTAATTTCGTCGTTTTCTGTAAAGGTCAGCTCGCCGTCTTCTTGTTCTGATTCAGATTTGGTTTCGACTTCTTCTGAGGCAGTCAGAGCTAGGAGGTTGGACTGGGGTGCCTCTTCTTCTTCTTCTGAGGAAGACTCATCCCAGGTTGCTTGCAGTGCCTTCTTTCTTCTCGTCCTTTTTGTCTCCTTTGGGTTAGGGCACTCTGACTTGTAGTGTTCCTTTTTCTTGCACTCGTAGCAGGTCACATTAGGCTTGTTTGAGGGTTCAGCTGGTTCGTCCTTTCTTCGGCCGGTTTTCCGTTTGTTGGTTCGGTTCTTCAGCTCCTTGTAGTAGTTTCGAGCGAGCCGGACCAGCTTAGTTTGTTCTCCATCTTCGCCTTCTGAGTCTGAGTCTGAGTTAAACTCAGGTTCGGGTTCAGGCTTCTTCTTCGTTGTCCTTCCAGTTTTACCTGCAACGAAAGCAATACCTTTCTCGACCATATTGGTGTTAGTTTGTTCGTGCAGTTCAAGTTCGGAAAACAATTCATCTAATTTTATTTTAGAAAGATCCCTAGAGACCTTGTATGCATCTACCATAGATGCCCACAAGGTGTTTCTAGGGAAGGCGTTTAGAGTATACCTTATTAGGTCACGGTTTTCAACCTTGTGACCTATTGTGTGAAGACCGTTCATTACCTCTTGGATTCGTGCGCGGAGCTGGGTTGCTGTTTCGTTGTCGGCCATTTTGATGGTGTAGAGTTTGTTCAATAGCAAATCCCTCTTACTGATCCGAGTATCTGAAGTCCCTTCGTGCAGCTCGATCAGTTTTGTCCACAGCTCCTTTGCACTGTTGAAGGGGCCCACGCGGTTCAACTCTTCCTTTGTCAGCCCGCATTGTAGGGTTTGAGTTGCTTTTACGTCGGCTTCTATCTTGCGTTTAAGGGAGTTGTCCCATTCGGAGTAGCTTTGTGGTTTTCCCTCAGCGTCTTTGGGGATCTCCAGACCGGACTGGATGATGATCCACATATCCACCTGAGTTTTCAGGTGGACCTCCATACGACTTTTCCAGTAAGAAAAGTCTTCTCCACTGAAAAGTGGAGGTCTGGCGGTGTTGAATCCCTCTTGCATGGCCATTTTAATCTGTAACAAAAAAACTAACAAAAAAACAAATTTTCCAAGACTAGGTCTTGGATTAGTAGTGCTGATAAGGGAAATAAAATATCGAGGGGTGTTGCACCAACCTCGATTCACGAAAAAAATTTGTACGAAAGAAAATATAAAAAAAATTTGAAAATAATAAAGAAAATCCGAAAAAGAAGTTTTCAAACTGGTGGTTGCATCAAGTTTGAACTTCCCCGCTCTGATACCACTTGTTGGATAGAGAAAATCGATAGAGGGGGGGTGAATATCGGAAATCGTTCGGATTTTAAGTAAGAGTAAGTACGCAGGGGAAATAAAATAAACAGCACACAGACACAGTCGATTTACTTGGTTCAGAGCCTGTGTCGACTCCTACTCCATGGCCCACGGTTGTTGACCGTTTACTTTGGGCAATTCTATATACGCGCAGAATTGTTTACAAAGATTTGATTACAAATAAGTGCAATAATAATATTAAAATTTCGATCTTCGTTACCGACGTCCGGAGTGGTTTGACTTGTTCGGGGCAGCGGGACATCGTCGGCTCGAGTTGGAGTGTTTCCGGAGCAAGGCACGAGCGTAGAAGATCGTTGGGGCGTTGAGAGAACAGTTGTCCCTGAAGCCTTGGTCGAAGGTCCCTTATATAGGGCCTGGGGGCGCCCGGGATGTCGGGGGCGCCCCCCACGTGGCCTTCGATCCGCCAAAGTCTCGGTCGCGTCTGATCCTCTGGATCCGTTTTGACCGGGGCGCCCGCAGCGCTCGGGGCGCCCGCAGTGCTCGGGGCGCCCGGATTGACCGGGTCAAACTCTATCCTTTGGCTTCGCTTGGCTTCGAGGGGTTCGGGTTCGATGTATGCGCATGGGGACGCCCGCAGCGCAGGGGGCGCCCGGGAGCAGCGGGGGCGCCCGGCCCAGTATGTATTCGAACCATTTTTCTTGTTACTTGTTTTGTATGCACCTTGGGGGCGCCCGGGACGCTCCGGGCGCCCTACTCAGCTACTGCCTCTCTCCTTTGAGGCTTTCTGAGCTGCAGACACACGTTCCTTCGGTCTTGCATCCAGGGTTAGTCCAAAACATAATAACATAATAATTTATTAGATTTATACAGCCTTAGCTGTCTTGGTTCTGACTTTAGTCTCCAAAATGGAGCCCTAGGTCGAACCGACGCCTACTGTTCCCTCGACGGGGAACGCGTCCTCACCTACTCCTCTCGGGAGAATTTACCTGATGCCAACCGTTCCTCTAGTTGGACTTTTGCCTGACGGTCCTTTGTCAGGTCTTGTAAACTGGCAGTCCTTCGCCAGTTGCCTAGCAGTCCTTCGCTAGGGCTTCAGTCCCAGGCTGTCCTTCGCTAGGGCTTGATACTGGAAGTCCTTCGCCAGTTGCCTAGTAATCCTTTGCTAGGGCTTTCTTTCCTGGCATTCCTTTGCCAGTGCCTAGCAGTCCTTCGCTAGGGCTTTTCCTGCACACTAGATTAACTTGTTAGAAAAAAAGAAGGACTTAACTTTTGACCTATGTTGCCATTATCAAAACACAGGTTTGACTTAGGTGCATTCTGCACCAACACTTCCATCTTCATGAGTTATTTGACGAGCAGGCGAGATCCGAAAGGTTCGAGGTCTCTAGACACCTCTTCACCTCTAAGATGTAACGCCCCAAAATTTCCATTTTTAGTTCTTAAAGTCCTTAAAATTATTTAGAAATGGTTTAGAAATATTCTAGATATTTTTAGGAATTTTTAGAGTATTTTTATGGAATTTTCCGAGTCCGTTTGGTATTTTTGGAAAAAGAAAAAAAAAACAAAAATTGCCAAATTTGGAAAAACAGCTTAAGTGCAGCGGGTGGCTCGAACCCGCGACCTCCACCGAACAGCACAAGCGCCCAACCAGCTGGGCTAGGGGTTTCAAGCACAGAAAAGGAAAGAATAATAAATACTTAAGCTGTAGTTAGGTTGATCCGATCCTTAAGTGTATAAATAGAAAACTTAAAGAGAGAAGTTGGGATTTCTCTCAAACCCTTCAGCCAACACCCCTTGCGCCGACCCCTCTCCCTCTCCTCTCTTGTGCGCACGCAAATCAAGGCCAAGAGGGTCGACCGAGACCCCTCTCCAAGAGATAATACTATATTCGAGATCCCCGCGACGAGAGGAACGCGTAGACGTGAAAAATTCTTCGAGATCTTAAGTTTCTCCCGAGCTCTAGACCTCAATTTTGGTTGTAAGTCCAAGATATCAATGTAAGTACTGCTCACCTGCAGTAAGAGGCGGTTTACCGCGAGAATTTCCTTTAAAAGTTTTTAAAAGAGACTTTTTCCTTTTTGCTTTAGTTTTGCATGTGATCTTAGTTCTTATATGCTTGTATATGTTTGATAAACACCCTATATGAGATTAGGGACCAAGAAAAGCTATGAGAAAAGAAAAGAAGATAAAGATAAGAAAGAGAAGGCCAAGGCCTTAAGAAAATCCCCAAAAGTCAAGACTTAGGGATTTTAGCACGCAAGGTGCTCCAGAAAATGCCAAGGCATTTACAGATAAGAAAGAAAAGAAAGAAAAGTTATTTTATTTTATAAGGCCAGTACCCGGCGTCCAAGGGCGTCGTTAAAGAAATCCAGGTGTCCAATTCCAAGGTCTTGGCCCTGGTAGACCAAGGTCTGCTCTATTAGGATTGGTGGCTCGCTACCCCAACCTTTTAGGGAACGCGCATTCAGATGGTACTTACGTCTTCAGTGGATCCAAGTGATTAGTATTTTCAAGTATATGCTTTAGCAAAGTTTTCGAAAATTTAAAGAGTTTTCAAAAGTCAAAGAATAGCTAAAGTTTCCAGTTGAGCCAAGAAAAGTAGAATGAGATTTATTATTGCTTGAGTATGCATGTTTTGAGTTATACATGTTCCTTAGATTTCTTTCAAGCATATTAGTATCTCATATGATTTCCATATTGTTCTAGAAGCATGTTTGCATATTTCGAGTTTTTGTGAGCTAGATAGTACTTACTAAGCTTTTGCTTATAGATGCATTTCCTCTTATTGCAGATAAAGGCAAAGGCAAGCAATTCTGAAGGAAGACGACGAGGCGGTGCTGAGTAGAGTGTGTGTGGTGGCTGATTATGGAGAGATCCTTGAGACGAGACATTTTAGTTATTTGAATTGCAGTGTTTAAGTTTATTCAAATTTCAAGTTCTTACTTTATGGAGATTATGGAGTATTTGAGTTTTGGATAGTTTTATATGCTAAATTTCTTAGAGTAAAGATTCCATGTCATTTCCTTTAGCATATATATTCCCATGATTGCATTAGATGAGTAAAAGTGTGAGTAGTTAGAAATATTGATACTTTGTTAGAGAAAAAGTGTTTGTGCCAAGATAGTATCAAATTTCCTTTGAATTAAGTTTCATTGCTCAAAAATGTTTAGAAAAGTGGCATTCACATTTCATGATGTTGTAGCAAGGTCATAGAACATGTATTTGGTGTTATAAAGTAATAGAAGCTAAGATTGGTACAATATCCATTGTTAAAGTTTATATAAACTTGTTTAGTTTGTTTCTTCCATAAAAGTCCTAAATTTAAGTTTATGGATTCGTTTGATTGGCTTAATTGTTTAGGAAACTGATATAGAGTATAGAAATGATGTTGTAGTTTGATATGGCTCGAAATTGAAGGAATGGTGGACTTGGGAAGCAAGGGGCCGAAATCTGTAAAAACAGGTTACAGCCGTATCAGTCGACTGCCACGTCATCAGTCGACTGGTACGGGCTGTTTTGGTTGGTAAGGCTGTTTTCAATAAGATTCAACTACGAGATTGAGAAGGAAGTATGACATGGTATTATTATACATGATTGCCTAAGTTAGAATATAATTGTTAGCAGAATTTAAAAGAAAAAAAAAGATTTCCGCAATTTTCTTTAGTCATGTATAAGAGTTGAGAAGTAGAGTAAAGTAACGATCCGTCTGAAGACAGTAAGAGGTCGGGTCGCTACAGTTGGTATCAGAGCAGGTTCCATTCTCCAGCATCACACACACATCAGCATCAACCTTGCCGTCTTCAAGTAAGAAAGCTTTAAGTTTCAGTTTTTTATTGCTCCTTTATTTAATTGCAGTATAGAGAAATGCTTAAGTACTACTCACATGTGCATAGAACAAGGAAGCATGTTTAATCCCTTAGTATCACGGAATCATGTTTAATCCCTAGAATGGATATCAGATTTCTATGTAAGAAGACAAGTTTATACCTAGAGATGTAGTAGTGATTTCTTGTTTCCTTATGCATTATTAGATGGCAAGAAGAGGCCGAGCTCCTAATGCTAATAACAGAACTCCAGTTCAAGATAACAGTGAGCCTGGCACAGAACAGCCAAACCTGATGGTAGTCATTGCTCAAATGCAAGCCCAGATTACAGAACAACAGAAGACCATCGCCACACTGTTGGCGAATCAGCACCCAGTGCCCCCTACACCACCCACAGCAGGAGTGGGAACTCCAGTGGTGACTGAAGTTCCACCCGTCACACAGGAGCCCCCTACCGTGAACCGAAGGCAAGAAGCATACCTAGTCCAGTGGCAGAGACTGAAACCAGAAAGCTTCTCAGGCACGACTGAGCCCTGGGATGCCCAGGCTTGGTTCAAGACTTTAGAGAGCACGATGGAGCTTCTTGACTGGCCAGAGGTTGAGAAGGTCAAATGTGCCTCCTTCTGCCTAACTGGAGATGCTCGTATGTGGTGGGAGCGAGTCAAGAGTAAGAAGATAGTCAACCAGATGAGCTGGGCAGATTTTGAGCACGAGTTCTATGAGGAATTCTTCCACATGAAGGTTACCAACAAGCACTTCGAGGACTTTATGGAGTTCAGACAGGGTAGCCTATCAGTGGGAGAAGCAGTTGCAAAGTTCAACAGGCTAGCTCGCCTCTGCCCAGAGCTAGTCAGCACAGAGAAGGAGCGAGTCAGACTGATGCTTCGCATGCTGAACCCGGAGATAGCACTCAACGTGAACAGCGGGATGCACCGACCCCAGACCAGCGAGGAGTTAGTCAGTAGTGCTCTAATCTCAGAGCACTACCTGAATAGCATCAAGGCACAGCAAGCACAGCAGAAGCCAGTCCTGACTGAGACAAGACAATAGGAGGACAGAAGCCTCAGCCAAATAACCAGAACTGGAGGAATAAGAACCACAAAAGGAAGCAGTGGCCTGGCAGCCAAAAAGGAAACTCAGAGAACAAGCAAGCTAAGTATCCACCTTGTCCTAAGTGTGGGAGGAACCATCCAGGAGCATGCCTTTTGGGTGTAACTGGATGCTATTCATGTGGACAAGAGGGACACAGATCCAAAGAATGCCCAAACAAGTTTAAGGTACTTCCTCAGCAGTCCGTACAGCATGGAGGCAAGCCTCAGTTACACTACATGCCTACTATACTGGAGGGACCTCAGATCAGTCAGAGAGGGTTGGAAG
>JAGFNQ010002251.1:535067-565856 GCA_024364735.1 Boesenbergia rotunda | reverse complement strand
TCTGTGCTTAGCTGAGTTTGCCTACAACAATAGCTATCAGGCCACCATCAGGATGGCACCTTATGAGGCATTGTATGGCAGGAAATGTAGATCACCCATATGTTGGCAAGAAGCTGGTGAGAAGAAAGAAATGGAGTCAGGACTAGACAGCCAGACTGAGCTTATAGATGAGACCACTCAGGCTATCCAGACGATCCGCCAGAGGATTGAGACTGCCCAGAGTAGACAGAAAAGTTATGCTGACAAACGCCGTAGACCACTTGAATTCGAAGTTGGAGATTCAGTATTTCTCAAGGTCGCTCCTATGAAGGGAGTGATGAGATTTGGTAAAAAGGGTAAGCTAAGTCCTCGCTACATAGGACCCTACCAGATCATAAAGAGGGTTGGTAAGGTAGCGTATGAGCTGGACCTACCAGAGGATATGTCAGCTATCCACAGTACATTTCATGTCTCTATGCTAAAGAAGTGTATTCACGACCCTAGCCAAGTGATTCAGCCTCAGTCAGTGCAGATCCAAGAAGATCTTAGTTATGAGAGCAGACCGACACAGATAGTGGACAAGGCAGTTAAGAGATTAAGAAACAAAGAAGTGCCACTAGTGAAGGTCATCTGGCAGAATCAAAAGCATGAAGAGGCTACTTGGGAACGTGAGGACAGCATGAGAGAAAGATATCCAGAATTATTCTAAGTTCGAGGACGAACTTTTTATAAGGTATGGGGGATTGTAACGCCCCAAAATTTCCATTTTTAGTTCTTAAAGTCCTTAGAATTATTTAGAAATGGTTTAGAAATATTCTAGATATTTTTAGGAATTTTTAGAGTATTTTTATGGAATTTTCCGAGTTCGTTTGGTATTTTTGGAAAAAGAAAAAGAAAAAGGAAAAAAATTGCCAAATTTGGAAAAACAGCTTAAGTGCAGCGGGTGGCTCGAACCCGCGACCTCCACGAAACAGCAAGCGCACACAACCAGCCGGGCTAGGGGTTTCAAGCAGAGAAAAGGAAAGAAAAATAAATACTTAAGCTGTAGTTAGGTTGATCCGATCCTTAAGTGTATAAATAGAAAACTTAAAGAGAGAAGTTGGGATTTCTCTCAAACCCTTCGGCCAACACCCCTTGCGCCGACCCCTCTCCCTCTCCTCTCTTGTGCGCACGCAAATCAAGGCCAAGAGGGTCGACCGAGACCCCTCTCCAAGAGATAATACTATATTCGAGATCCCCGCGACGAGAGGAACGCGTAGACGTGAAGAATTCTTCGAGATCTTAAGTTTCTCCCGAGCTCTAGACCTCAATCTTGGTTGTAAGTCCAAGATATCAATGTAAGTACTGCTCACCTGCAGTAAGAGGCGGTTTTACCGCGAGAATTTCCTTTAAAAGTTTTTAAAAGAGAATTTTTCCTTTTTGCTTTAGTTTTTGCATGTGATCTTAGTTCTTATATGCTTGTATATGTTTGATAAACACCCTATATGAGGTTAGGGACCAAGAAAAGCTATGAGAAAAGAAAAGAAGATAAAGATAAGAAAAGAAAAGGCCAAGGCCTTAAGAAAATCCCCAAAAGTCAAGACTTAGGGATTTTAGCACGCAAGGTGCTCCAGAAAATGCCAAAGCATTTACAGATAAGAAAGAAAAGAAAGAAAAGCTATTTTATTTTATAAGGCTAGTACCCGGCGTCCAAGGGCGTCGTTAAAGAAATCCAGGTGTCCAATTCCAAGGTCTTGGCCCTGGTAGACCAAGGTCTGCTCTATTAGGATTGGTGGCTCGCTACCCCAACCTTTTAGGGAACGCGCATTCAGATGGTACTTACGTCTTCAGTGGATCCAAGTGATTAGTATTTTCAAGTATATGCTTTAGCAAAGTTTTCGAAAGTTTCAGAAAGTTTTCAAAAGTTAAAGAATAGCTAAAGTTTCAAGTTGAGCCAAGAAAAGTAGATTGAGATTATTTATTGCTTGAGTATGCATGTTTTGAGTTATACATGTTCTTAGTTTTCTTTCAAGCATATTAGTATCTCATATGATGTTCAGTTTGATCTAGAAGCATGTTTGCACATATTCGAGTTTTTGTGAGCTAGATAGTACTTACTAAGCTTTTTGCTTACTAGTTGCATTTCCTCTTATTGCAGATAAAGGTAAAGGCAAGCAATTCTGAAGGAGGACGACGAGGCGGTGCTGAGTAGAGTGTGTGTGGTGGCTGATTATGGAGAGATCCTTGAGACGAGACATTTTAGATATTTGAATTGCAAAGTTTAAGTTTATTCAAATTTCAAGTTCATGCTTATGGAGATTTTAGAATATTTGAGTTTTGGATAGTTTTACATGCTCAATTTCTTAGAGTAAAGATTCCATGTCATTTCATTTAGCATACATAACCTTATGATTGCATTGGATGAGTAAAAGTGTGAGTAGTTAGGAATATTGATACTTTGTTAGAAAAAAAGGTGTTTGTGCCAAGATAGTATCAATTTTCCTTTTGAATCAAGTTTTATTGCTTAAAAATGTTTAGAAAAGTTGCAATCACATTTCATAATGCTTTAGCAAGGTTGTAGAACATGCATATGGTGTTATAAATTCATAGAAGTCAAGATTGGTACAAACTCTATTGTTAAAGTTTAGATAAACTTGTTTAGTTTATTTTCTCCCATAAAAGTCCGAAATTTAAGTTTATGGATTCATTTTGATTGGCTAAACTGGTTAGAAAATTGGTATAGAGTATAGAAATGGTGTCATGATCCTATTTGGCTCGAAAGTATAGGTTTGGTGGAGCTTTGAAGGAAGTGCCGAAACCTGAAAAACCAGATTTCAGGCTATCAGTCGACTGATACAGTATCAGTCGACTGATACCCGACAGTTCAGTTGGGTGAGGCAGGTTTCAATAAGTGTCCTTTCGCGAGTTTTTGAGAAAGGAAGTGTGACATGGTATCATGCATGACTACTTAAGTTAGAATATCATTCTTAGATGAATTTAAAAGAAAAAAAAAGATTTCCGCATTTCTTTTAGTCATGTATTAGAGTCGAGAAGTAGAGGAAAGTAACGATCCGTCTAAAGACAGTAAGAAGGCGGGTCGCTACAATGACGGCTGTGATGACCAGCGCATCATCGTGGGGGACTTCCAGCCCCTGAAGATCTTGGGGCTCGAAGCTGATTTGTGGCCCCTCTGCCTGGGCCAGACTAGTGCCAAATTGATGGATCTCCAATCGGCGTGCTTGGGCATTCCGAGCCCGGTGGGAATCTCCTCCGGTCGGGCCGGCCGAGATGACGTGCACGCCGCCTCAAACAACATTTTGCTGGTTGGCCCGTTCTTCTTCCATCTCCTCTTCCACCGCTTGGTTGCCTTGAGGGAATAGATTTCGAGCAGCCGGAGGGTTGTCTCGCAATTCCTCGGCCATCGGGTCAGCGTTCGGGTCGCCTCGGCTTGCTCCCCGTTCGGGAGGCGTTTGTCGCTCTCGACCTCTGGGGGCCTGAGCCCGAACCCGGCCGGCTTGTCGGCACTCCTCGGTGGCGTGCCCGTGACTCTGGTGGAAGCTGCAGTATGACCTCCATCAGGTGGGGAAGCATCCCTGGGCCACCTATTGCACGTGGCGCCTTTCCATGCCCGCAGGCTCGGCGGGGCCCCGAGGGCTACGAATGGGTCCTCCCGAGGGCCTAGGCCCATGAATAGGAGGAGGGGGCATCGAGACCACAGACTCCTTGCGCCGAGCCGCTTGCGCCTCTTCGACATTAATATACTTGTCAACCTTGCCCAGAAGGCTGTCGAAGTCCTTCGGGGGCTTCCGGATCAGCGCTTGAAAAAACTCTCCCTCCTGCAGACCCTGGGAGAACGCGCTGACCATCACCTCCTGAGTGGTAGTCGGCACATCCATTGCCAACTCGTTGAACCTCCGGATGTACGACCGAAGTGTTTCTTTCGGCCCTTGCTTCAGGGCGAACAGGTTGAGACTCGTTTTGTGGTGCCTTCGGCTGCTAGCGAAGTACTGCAGGAACACCCTCTTGAACTTCTCAAAGCTTGTGATTGACCCGTCGGGGAGTCGGTCGAACCACCTCTGGGCCGCGCCAGAGAGCGTGGTCAGGAAGGCTCGGCACTTAACACCTTCCGGATATTGCTGCAGTAGAGCAGCACTCTCAAACATCATCAAGTGCTCCTCTGGATCCGTGGTCCCCACGTACTCAGGGATGGTGAAGAAATGCAGGTGGTGAGGCACGGGATCCTCCAAGATCCAGGGAGCGAAAGGGCTACATACAGGAGTGGATGAGGCGGGGTCAGCTGGAGCTTTTCCCTGGTCTATCCGCCTCCCACGCACCGGATTGGAAACTGAGGCCTCGGCGGACAGGGAATGAGCCTCGCCGACTGGCTCTCGGGGGACAATCGCAGGGGGAGGTGCGGGACCCCCTTCAGGCACAGCAGGCTTACCTTGCCCCCCTGAGACACGACGCGCCACTGGCTCTGGGCCCTGAGGCCCTTGGCTAGCAGCTTGGCAGAGCCTTTGAGAAGCTCTCTGATGAGCCCGCGTAGCCATGAGTACCTCGTACTCCCCTCGAGAGATATCCAAGTTGATATCGTAAGGCTCATCCATCTTCACTTCCGATCAGGCTGCTGGTGCCTCTCCTTCTAGCGCCAATTTTGATCCTGTCGCGAAGTGAGTTGGAGGCCCTCGCAGCTGGACGAGTCTCTGAGAAGGGTGAGGTCGCTGAAGTGGCGTGACGAGCTAGGCCGCTCCAACCTACAGGACAGAGACCGTTAGAACCCGCCGGGAAAAGTCCCCGGCCAGGCACTCCGACGGTCAAGTCAGTACACGACGGTGGCGATGGAAAGCAATAGAACAGTATGAGAATTGCACTATCGCGCGTACCTGGGAAATGCGGAGTGAAAGGCATAAGTAGTCGGGGAAGCTGACAGGTTCTGCCCCATCTGCCACCTGCTGTCGCATAACGAGGACAAGGCAAGGCATGTCCAGGAATGGCAGGGGTGGCAGGGTAAAGTGGCTCATGTTGTGTTGAGGAAAGGGGCTCTGTCAACTTAAGAGTTGGCATCGTTGGACGCCGCTCGGCCTAACAACACAGCATGTGGTCGAGGTACGAGGGACAAGATGTGGCAGGTATATCAATACCCCGGTGGGATATCCGCTACTGGGGGTCAGGACGACCGAGGTCCTGCGCCGACCCCGTACAGCTTCTGGTAGTCCGGTGTCAGGGAGTGGTGGCGCCTGCTGGGGGCGTCGAGTGACGAGGCCGACTGAGGGCCTAGGAAGGTGCCGACTGGGGCACTTAGTAACGTCTTTTGTGGCTCGGGCTTATCTCCGTAGCGTGGGCCACCACGCGTAGACGGGGAGCCGAGGCTGAACAAGTCACCAGCCATCTGTCTCAAGAGAAGGCTCTTACGGGTCTATGTGGGCCTTGACACGGAAGCCCAAGGGGCCTGAGCCTGCGGACCTCCTTCTCCATGGGATCGTCCCAATCACTAGCCACCTTCCTTCTGACTGAGCGTCAGGTTACCGGGCCAGGCTGCGTAAGCTGGCCCGAGATCAAATACCTTAAATACAAAATGAGACACAATAATGGGCGGCCAAAATTGTGGCCTGAAGTAGCTGAGACCGCGACTAAGTTCACATTCAGGGCTAGTTAAGGTCAAGGCCAGCCAAGCTTACGAGTGGTTGATCTCGTGGTCGAGCTTGCAACTAGCCAAGATCGTGGTCGGCTAGCTCACTTCTGGTTGATCTTGCAGTTAGCCAAGCTCGATGCTGGTCTGATCTAACGGTCAGCTGATCTTGCAGCCGAGCTTGCTATCGATCGGCCACATGCATCCACGACCTACCACACATAGCCGCGGTCGTCTCAAGGTCGCCTGGGTGAGGCCTACTACTAAAGAGATAGGAGAGGGGAAGATCTAGCTTACCTACATGCTGGAGAAAACCGCGTGTGCAACAGAAGCTGTTGGTCGGCGATCGAAGTGACAGAAGAGGAGAATTTATAAGCAAAGATAAGGGGAAAACGATTGGAAAAATCTTAAATCATGATTTTTGAGACGGAATATAAATACCATCACAAAATGGAACGAAATTTAGGATTTAGGTTTTCCCATCTCCTCAATAGCAACGGTATTAGCAATGGAATTTGTTTTCCATTTCTAATTAGCGATGCTATTAGTGGCCAAATTTATTTTCATTGCTAATTAATGACGAAAACTAAATTCCATCGCTAAGTCCATCGTTAAGTCTGTCACCTTTTGTAGGGAGGTTCATTGGGAGAGTGAAGATGGAGTGGTTTTTTAGTCTCCCTGGGCACAAGCAACAACCAAACTTGATAACATACACATGAATCTCGCTACTTTAGTCTGAAAGACGAATTCTTCAATAAATCAGCAATAATTTCAAATATAGATTTTCAATTAATATTAGCAATTGCATATACACGTTACATGTGTAATACAATACACGAATACACGTAAATTTTATCTCACCATAAACTTTTAAAATATAATTTGAAATTATCTTTTTTAAATTTACAAAATTATTTTCTAAAATTTTAATTTTGGATTAAGATTTAATTTTTTAAAAAGATTTATAATTATGGATTTATCTTTTGAGTGTATATTTTTAAGATTTATAATTTTATTTTTTGAATTTTAGAATTTAAATGATAAGAAATTAAAATTACTAATAAGTTTAAATTATTTTCGATGCGAAAAAAAAAGTCATTAACGTAATTTAATTTTGGACTTAACTAAATTAATTGAAAGTTAGTTGGTAAAGTACACAAATATAATTAAATAGTAAAATTTTAAAAAATATCCAAAATTTAATGATGTTTATTATTTAATTCAAATTAAAAAATAAACTAAATTAAATTTTAATTAGTTTTATTTGATTTCTTAAAAGAACCGTTTGTTTCAATTTTACACTTTTTTTAGGCTTGAAAAATTTTAATTTAATTGTTAAAAAAATGTATAGATACCAGTTAAATTTATAATGATAATTTAAAATAAAAAAAGTAAATGTTATAATTCATGATATATTTATTAGTGTTACTTTTATAAAACGTATTATTTAAATTATATATATAACTTTTAATTAATAATTAATTACTATATATAAATTGTAACAATATATTTAATATAAATTAATAATTAAAAAAAATTGAATTCCTATTGTATTTATAATTTATTTAAAATCAAATCTTAAATTACTTTTATAAATTAAAAATATATTAAAATTTTGTAAACAATTATAATCTTTAAAAAAATAAAAAATAATAGTAATTTAAAGCTAAGATGGATGATATTGTTTGAATTATCTTTTTTTTTAATTCGTCTTAGATTAAAAATTATCAGATGGGTCATCCATTGTTGATTTTTTATTACACGCTGAGATTGCTCTTAGACGATGTCTACAAGTATAATTTTAGCGAAAAGTTAACTTTCCTGACTAAAAGAAACAATTTTAGAGTTAGACACATCAAAACTGGATAAAAAGAATAATATTTCTGTATAAAAGAAGAAAATGATATAAATAAAAATAAAAAGTGAAATACAATGATGATAAAACAATATTAGTAAAAATATAACTAGTTATCGTAACTGATATAAAAAATATAAATAAAATTAAATGATATGTAAAATATTCAATATACATACCTTTCAACTCAATTAATGTCTGAATACAACTCTGATAATGTAGAATCTGTAAATGAAAATGAACAAATACGAAATAATTAGTGATGCATATATTAACAAACCAGATAGTATAATAATTTGATTTTGTAAATGTAGAAAAAAAATATAACATACCACAAAAATATGTCTACTCATATGGGGGATCCTCAAGATCCTACATCCCCTGAGACTCAAAACAAGGAGGGTCAGGCATCTGTGTCATAGGCGATAGGATCGCTGCAAAAGCTTGCATGTGATGCACTAACGCCTCAGTGTGTGCCTGGCGGACTCGTAAATCCCTCAACTTTGCATCCCTCGCTACGTCCCTCTCAGCCCACGTTGTCTCCATTGTCATGAGTCAAGTCCACAGAGCATCATTTCCTCCAATGGCATTTGTTGACTCTAACAATGTACTTGTTGATATCATCTGAACCATCCTGATATACTGGTAGATATCCATAACTAACAATTTCATTAAACATTTCTTCGCTTGACATCCAAACTGAGGGTAGTTTCCTAACCACTTCATTTCTTTTAAAAAAATTTTTATTTTTTCTGAACGGATGATCAACAGGTAAAAATTTTCGATGATTATCAAACCAAGAAAACTTTCCACTGCAAGGTAAAGAAAATGCATCTGACTGACTCATATAATGTGGGCATGCTAACATTCCAGTCGTGCTCCATCCTGATAACATTGAGTATGCAGGAAAATCACTAATCGTCCATAACAATTT
Organism: Boesenbergia rotunda; assembly: GCA_024364735.1. Lineage (NCBI taxonomy): Eukaryota > Viridiplantae > Streptophyta > Magnoliopsida > Zingiberales > Zingiberaceae > Boesenbergia > Boesenbergia rotunda. Next base: position 557,480 of record JAGFNQ010002251.1, on the reverse strand, counting down.
TGCATGTATTATAAAGTTTGATTTACTTGTGATGTCATACATCTCTGAACCTATATTCCATAAATGATTCAGCTCAGCAATCAAAGGCTACAAAAATACATCTATTTGCCCTTTTGGATTATGAGGAACTGGAACTAGCACGGTAAGAAACATGAATTCATCTTTCATGCACATCCGTGGTGGTAAGTTATATGGTGTTAAAATAACGAGTAATGATGAATATTGTTGCGCATAACTTTCAAATTACTGAAATCCATCTACAGAAAATACAAATCTTATATTACGTGGTTCTATAGCAAAGAAAGAAAATGTTGAATCTAAATGTTTCCATACAAGAGAATCACAAGGATGACACATTATATATCCATCATGCCCATGGTTTTGATGCCAGATCATATAACTTGTTGTTGCTGCTGATGCATACAAGTGTTGGAGTCTAGCAGTCAAAGGGAAGTAATACATACTTTGTAGGGAATATTTTTCTTCTTCTTCCCAACCATGTGACTACTATGCTTGTAACGAGGATGATTACACATCTTACATTTTATCAACTCACTATCTTCGTTCCAATAGATCATGCAATTATTGATACAATAATGTATCTTCTCGACTGACAAACACAAGTCTCTAATTAATTTTTTAGTATTGTAGAAACTATCAGTCATACAGTTATCTATTGGAAGTAACTCTAACATCAATTGACATATGTCATCATAACATCATTTTGAGAAATGATCTTCCGCCTTCATATTCAATAATTTTGCAGTAGCAGACAATTGAGAATGACTGGAAGGAATACCTTCCCATACATCTCTTTCACTAGCCTTCAACATATCATACATTTTCTGAACTTCAGAAGTAGGTATTTGATCTACATTTGATTGAACAAATGCATTCATTACATTGTAAACCATTGATTGCATTGCATCAGCAGGCCTATATGATGCCTCTGGACTAATTGAGTTCGATGATGAAGTGACGGAAGGTCCAACAGATTCAAATACATACGACTCTCCATGACAATACCAGTTGCAATAATCTTGGACAAACTCATACCTACAGATATGAGTTTTCACTGTATCCTCATCACGGAGAGTTGTATTTCTACATCTGCGTTGATTACATGGACACTTTAATTCAGTGTCATTCAAATACTCAGGATGACACTTTACAAAGTTCACAAATTCTTTAACTTCAGCAAAAAATTCTTCGCGGATAAATTCATTATCTAATCTATTATACATCCATATATGCCTTGTTCGTATACATTGTATTTGAATTATCAACCACAAATAACAATCTAAATTATCCATCTTTGTTTCTGATTAATCAAACACAAATTAATATCCTAACTTTGAAAAATTAATTAACATACTACCAAATTAATCAAACACAATTTAATCAAATTTGGATCCTAAATTAATATCTAATTAATCAAACAAATATTAATCAAACAAAATTATTCTAATTAATCAAACAAGACATATTAGAGACATAATCAAATAAAATTATTCTAATTAATCAAACAAGACATATTAGAAACATAATCAAATAAATATTAATATTATACTAATGATAATTAATTAGGATACAAAATTATTCTAATTAAATATCCTACATAATTATTTAAGGAAATAATCAATCAATTAATTAATTAGGGTTTGGGTCGCCGTCAGCAGTTGCAGGCCGCGCCTGGCCGTAGGAGAGGAACCACCTCGCCGCGCACGCCCGCAAGAGATGGGTTCGCTGCGGAAGGAGAAAACAAGGCCGCGGAAGCGGAAAACCTAACTTATTAAGCGTACCTGTGACCGGAGGAGGGTTCACCGGAGGAGGAGCGCCGGGGACGACGGAGACGCGACGGAGACGAGAGAGGAGAAAATTGAGTGCGCGGTCGGGGGGGGGGGGGGGGGGCGGGCGGCGAGACGACGCAAATTAAACTTGAAATAGCGACGAAAGTAACTTGTCTGTCGCTACTAGCGACGGATTAATAATAATCCGTCACTACTAGCGATGGATTAATAATAATCCATCGCTAATAGCAACAGATTTGACCAATTTCGTCCTTATTTTAGGATTTTTGATCTGTATCTCAATTTTAATGATAAATAATTTATATTCGTTATTAATAGCGATGGACAATTAAATTATTCATCGATATTCAATATTTTTTTTTAGTGGTTGAATGTTATTCGATCCAGTAAACTATTGAGTATTTGATTGGAAATAGCTTAAAGTAATATAAAATTTCATTGGAAAACATTATCCGTTAGTAGTTTCGCAAATTGGATTTTTTTTTTTTTTTGCCTCTTTGCTAATTAACAATCCTAAATATAACACAAACAGCTAAATTCCAGCATTTTTTATTTTAGTGATCCCTCGCCGCTTTCAGCTTTGCCTTCGAATTTTGACCGTCCAAATAAATAAATTGAATATTTATGAAGAATTTGATAAGAATTTATTTATATTCGCTTGAAATATAAATATAAAATTAATTAAATGAAAATTTTAAAGAGCCCGTTAAATTTATATACTCGAATATATATATATATATATATATATCGTTAATATTTGTGAACTAAATGATATTTGTAGATCATCTCAAAAAGTTTTAAATAAATAAATAAATTTATATTATTATATTTAATAATCAATTAAATAAATTTAAAATATAAAAATTTCCAACAATCAAATAAGTTTAAATAGTAAAATCAAATAAATTTTTCAATAAGCTGATTAAAAAAATCAAATCAAATTTGAATAATAATTTTATCAACTTGGTTAATTTTAGACACATTTTGATTAATGTGCAAATTAGCACTAGCCCCTCTCCCTCTTCGTCATATGCAGAATAATAAGATAACTTAATGAACGTGATGGTAATGGAATGGGCTCCCGGGGACACTTATGGTCTTTTTTTGCCCAATGATAACTTAATGAATGATGGATACAGAAGGCCATACTCTGCAGCTTTGGCGATATTAGAGAAGAGGACGACAGTGCTCGTGAAATCCTCCACTACCACTTCTTCTGTTGCTTCTTCCACTTGTGCTGTTGCTTCTTCAAATTCTGGGGTGTCGTATCCGGTGAGTACTGGATATTACAGGCCCAGTGATATAGTAGGAGCGCAGGTCGACGCGGCGGAGCTCCTAACGGTCATTCTCTCCGGCAAACAATAAACTACCATTGAAAACGCGTAGTTAGTTCTGTAATTAGAAAAAAAAATTATTTATTATTTTTTTTTAGTTCTGTAATTAGAGTGTATTAGATTGGGGGTTATTGTTGATATCTTATAGGTTATGTCAAAATTTTATTTGGTTTAGGTAATAAACGTACGTTATGGAATATAATTCGGAATCGGATTTAAAAAAAAAATCCCGCCATTTCTGATAAGCTCGAAACCCGACTTTCCTCCCCAGGCTAACGTTCCTGATCGCCGAGCACACCACTAGCCCCCTCCCCTGGCTTACCGCCACAAAGCCATCAGGCAGCGGCGCAGTGTTCGACCGAGCACCAATGGAAAGTGACTTACTTTTCAAAACACCATGCGCCTGAAGTCCCTCTCGCCCACATGGAACGCACTTCCAAATGACACGTACAGCACCGAAGCCGCCGGCATAATTCCAGCTAATGCGAGCAATCCTGAAAGGTTACATGCTGCCGAATATGCCTTCGGTGAATCCATCCGGAAAGATGGGGCCGATGGCATAGGAATTCATCTCCTGCTGGAGAGCAGAGATCGCCACTGCTTCTTAAAAATATATATCATTAACGAGGTTGATGGGGGTGAGTAACCAGAGGTGAACGCATGATTCGAGAAAGTTGCGTGTTGTGACTAGGAGAGAGAAGTGTCCGATATCAATTCAGGAGTGAGGCCTCGAGATCAACTCAGGAGAAAAATATCCGAGACCAGCTTAGGAGGAAAGTTTCCGAGACCAACACGGAAGAAGAGTCCCCGAGACCAACTCAGGAGAAGAGCCTCCGAGACCAACTCGGGAGAGAAGTGCCCGAACCCTATTCGGGAGGAGAGTTCCCAAAACCAGCTCAGGAGACGAGTCTCTGAGACCAACTCGAGAAAGAAAAGTGTCCGAGGCCAGTTCGGGAGAGCGGAGCTCCAAGACTAACTCGGAAAGAGAAGAGAAATTAGGGGAAGCTTACTATTAGCGACGATAATGATACATTTAATACATGCGACGGCAGTTTCAAGCGCCTCCGCTCAGAGTAGGAAAGCTGACAGGTAATTATGACCCGTAACGCATGATAATAAGGATAGATTTAATATGCGTAGTGGTCATTATCCCCTGGTGAGCGATAGCTGGCAAGTGACCACGAACCATGATGCGTGGAAATAGGAGACGCAGTTACAACAACGTGGGAACGATCGAAGGAAGAAGGCAACGATTATATAAGGTGCCTAGGAGCCTATGTAAAGGGGGATCTTCTAATCTCTAGAGAATTTATTCTTCTTGCTCCTCTTTTATCTGCTAGTAATTTCAAACTTAAGTATCGGAGAGGGCTCCGCCGGAACTCCTTCTAGTATATCCCTTTAATGCTCGTATTAATCTCATAAACACGGACATCCCCCTTTGTCATCGCCCAAGGTTACATCACAGTGACCTGTCGTCCACGTTATTTACTTCCGAAATACGTTTGGCGTCGTCTATGGGAATCAAAACTAAATATCAGAAGGAACACTGTGATGGAAGAACCGGAAGGACAGCCAATCACTTTAACACAAGAAGAGTTAGACCGCCTAATACCCAAAATCATTTGAGGGGCGCTGGAGCAATATCAAATCGAACAAGCTACTTCTCAATTGGCAATTCCGCTACAAGCAGACGCCCGAGAGAGCATCAGCCTCATATGTTCAGAATCGGAGATCTATGTCGCCTCTAGAGGTGCCCGTGAACGTGCCCCTAGGACCTCGACGGGACTCTAATGGAGGACTAGAGAAAATGTATACAACTACTTCCATCATCTGCGCCAAGAAGAGGAATAAGGAAAGAGTGAACCTGTAAAGGTCCTCCAAAGTACACATCTTCATCATTCATCCGGGATATTGTGGATGACCCCATGCCCAAGCAATTCTGCAGCCCTAGAATTGCTAATTACGATGGGAAAAGAGATCCCGAAAATCATATTTGCAAGTTCGAGAATGCGGCTCTATTGTATCAATATACGGATGGTGTGAAGTATCAGGTATTCTTGAACACTTTGTCGGGAGAGCAATGTAATGGTGGTTCCAGAGGTTGCCGCAAAATTCTATACACGCTTTCTTGGAGTTTAAGACTATCATCTTACACCACTTCGCCAGTATCTGGTGTTATCAGAAGACAACACTTAATCTCTTCGCCCTGAAATAGAAGAGCAAAAAGTCGCTAAAGAACTATATCCAACGGTTAAATCAGGTAGCACAGGACGTGCCAAGTGCTACTTCGGAGATTCTCGTCGGCGTCTTTACATAGGGATTTTTTGAAGGAGTTTTCTTCCGGTCCCTCGTGAAGAAGCCACTGACCAACTTTGATGATCTATTAGGGCGGTCGATCAAGTACGTCAATATGGAAGAAGTGCAGCACACCCGCCGAAAGGATTCAGTAGGGGCACCTCTCCAAATCTCGATACAATTCAAGAAAAAGGAACTGCCTGCTCCTGCCCCGGCGAAAGATTCTCGCTGAAGCAAAGGTCACTTGGATCACAAGAAGAAGCTAGTAGAGACAATGGACACTAAAGGCCTAACACCGCCTAAGAAATACTGCGACTTTCATGGCAGTACAACGCACTCCACAAAGGAGTGCTCACTTTGAAGAGGAGAAGATCCAAGAACATCAATGTCAAGCCCTGCAAGAAGTGGAGCAACTCGGGGTATCGGCGAAGATCCTCTCGCCAAACTCAATCTCCTAGGGGATGGCAATCGGGGGAAGAGGAACCCAGAAGGTGGGCTCAATCATTTTTTGAAGAGAGATCCAAGGAGGCCTCACCCCTGCCGATCTGCTTCTTCGAAGCGAGACCCGGGGAAGGGCAAGGCTCCTGCCCAGGGACCTCCGTTGGGTCATGTCGGAATGATCTTGGGAGGCTCGACCAACGGAGATTCCACCGGGCAAGAAAGTCTTACACGCGTAGGTTGGAAAACTACACAATCGGGATGAATAGGGAGAAGTGCAACGAGCTTGTTATTTTCTTCGGCCCTGATGATCTAGAGGATGTTGAGGCTCCCCATGAAGATACACTGGTAATTATTGATCACATAGTTAATTATGAAGTTAAGCGCATTTTCATTGATACAAGAAACTCCGTCAATATCTTGTATAAAGCAGCATTGGACCAGATGAAAGTAGATGAGGGTGAGTAGTGACCCATCTCAACACCACTGTTCGGCTTCACTATTCGGCTTCACTGGACATCAGATGCAACCATTAGGATAGATTTCTCTGTCCCTGTCCCTAGGGCTCTGTCCCTGTCCCTAGGGGATGATACCTTGCAGAGGACAAGGAGAACTCCCTTCATGGCGGTGGACGCCCATCATTGTATAATGCCATTTTGGAGAGACCGACCCTTAACTTATTCCAAGATGTGGTCTCGATCTATCACCAGAAGATCAAATTCCCGATGTGGGACCAAGTGGCTGAGGATAAAGGGAATCAGTTAGTTTCTCGGCAATGCTATAGCGAGGAAGTCAGAACAGAAGTCCGTAAGAACTTGAAAACCCGTGAGACCGGGCAAATCGACTTAGCTGATCCCCGGGTGAAAGAAGAAGCCGAGGAGGAACGCAGGGCGGTTGAGCGCGAGGATGTCTAGATCCATCCTCATCAGCTGGAGGAGTTACACGAATCGCTGCGGACTTGAGCCCTGAACTCAGAGGCAGGCTGATCTACTGCTTGGTCATCCATTACGATGCATTTGCATGGGACACGAATGAGATTAAAGGAGTTCCTTCTACTCTGGCTATGCACAAATTGCACATCACTCTAGGAGCCCGACCAGTAAAACAAAGGCAAAGACACTTTGCTCCAGAATAGGACCAAATAATCAGAGAAGAGGTAGCAAAGCTGCTAAAAGCAGGTCAAATTCGGGAAATGCAATTCCCGACCTAGCTAGCAAACGTTGTACTAGTCTCTAAACCCAAGGAAAAATAGCGGGGTTGCATTGATTTTCGAGATTTAAATAAAGAATGCCCTAAAAGCTCCTACCCTTTGCTTCGTATCAACCAGCTGGTGGATTCAACCTCCGGCTGTGAGTTTATCTCAATGTTGGACGCGTACCAGGGATACCACCAAGTTTCTCTTGCCCGAGAAGACCAGGAGAAAGTATGTTTTGTGACTGTCGATGGCACCTATTGCTACAACGTCATGTCGTTCGGATTAAGGAACACGGGAGCAACCTAATAGCGAATGATGGATAATGCGGGAGCAACCTGTCATTCGGATTAACGAACATTGGAATATCGAGGTTTACGTTGATGATGTCTTGGTTAAAATGGAGAAGGGAAAGACATGATTGCTGATCTAGAAGAGACGTTCGCCACCCTAAGAGCTAATAGACTAAAGCTGAATCCAACTAAGTGTTTGTTCGAGGTGAAAAGTGAGTGATTCCTAGGGTACATGGTGACAGAGAGAGGAATCAAGGCGAATGCGGAGAAGGTGCAGGCTATAGTAAATATGTCGTCCCCGAGCAACTTCAAAGAGGTCCAATGGCATAATAGAAGGATTACACCTCTATTCAGGTTCATCTCTCGGTCAACCGATAGGACTCTACCCTTCTCTAAAATTCTGAGGAAGACAAACAAATTTGAATGGGATGAGCAATATGAGAAGACCTTCACAGAGCTGAAGACATACTTATCTGGGTTTCCTATATTATACAAGCCGCAGGGAGGAGAGTCTCTCTTTGTTTTCCTATCTGCAACCGATCAGGCTGTGGGTTCAACACTTATTCGGGAAGAAGGTAATATTCAATATCCTATTTATTTCTTCAATCATCTACTTAAAGATGCAGAGACCCAGTACACCCTTCTCGAGATGATGGTGTGCGCGCTAGTCTTAACTACGCGGAGGTTGAGGCCTTCCTAGCACATCTCATCATTGTATTTACTAATAGCCCGCTCGGACGTGTTCTTACAAATCCTGAGGCATCTAGGTGGTTAATCAAGTGGACTACCGAGTTGAGCGAATATGAGATTGAATATCAACCTAGAACGGCTATCAAGGCTCAAGCTTTGGCTGATTTCACACTCGAAACGATTTCAGTTCCTGAATCCGAGGAAGTCTGGAAGATTTATGTTGATGGGCCGTCTAATCGAAAATCAAGTGGGGTCGATGTTCTAATGATATCCCCTCGAGAAGATGTATTGCAGTTATCTATACGTCTCAATTTCCGAGCTACCAATAATGAAACCGAGTATGAAGCAATACTGGCCGGGTTGCAGGTTGCTAGGCAGGTCGGAGCCACTCAGATTATATTATATTCTGATTCTCATCTAGTGACTCAACATCTTGAAGGAGATTTCGAGGTTCGTAATGAGCAGTTGTAAAAATATGTAACAACATATAATCACCTGAAAGCCACTTTTATGAAAGTTACGCTGCGGAAAATCTCCCGAGTGGACAATGTTAAGGTCGATGAACTGGCCAAGTTTGCAAGTTCCTTAGCATTATGGACCGTGGATGAGCCTACTATTCAAGAAGAAACAATGGCTTAGATTGACGGAGAACTTGCTGGCACTAGATTACCTAATTGAAGAGAAGCTTATGTAGTGTTCATTCGTGATGGAACAGTACCTGAAGACCGTAATCAAGCCCGACTCTTTAAGTGTAGGGTTGCTCGATTCACATTGGTCGGGGAACAGCTTTATAAAAGAGTGTTTGCCTGGCCATTACTTAAGTGTATCAGCCTGGGGGACGTTAAGAATATCATGCGGTAAGTTCACGACGGAATATGTGGGAGTCATATAAGTGGTCGATCAATGGCTAAGAAGATTGTTCTAGCCGGATACTTTTGACCCACATTGCAAGCAAACGCCAACAAGTTTGTCGCCGGATGAGAATCTTGCCAAAAAAATCAGCATGTCACCCATCGCCCAACTGAAGTACTTCGAGCCTCTACAGTCTCTTATCCCTTCGATCAGTGGGGGATGGACATAGTAGGTCCTTTTCTGACGGGACCACAACAAAAGAAGTTTCTGTTGGTACTGGTGGATTACCTCTCCAAATGGGTTGAAGCTGAGCCACTCGCCCAAATTACTGAGGCCACCGTGATGAAAATTCTATGAAAGGATATTGTCTGTAGGTATAGAATTCCTCATAAATTGGTATCAGACAATGGCAGACAATTTTCAAGTCGCAAGCTCAGAGAACAGTGTGAAGGGTTGGGTATTCACTAGGCTTTCACTTCAGTCGCTTACCCACAAAGCAATGGTCAGGCCGAAGTTGTCAATCAAGAAATAATCAAAGAATTCAAGATAAAGTTGTAACATGTCGGGGGGACTTGGGTCGAAGAGCTCCCGAGTGTTCTATGGTCCTATCGTACAACTCCCAAAAATGGTACCAAGCAGAGTCCTTTTCATCTTGTTTATGGCTCAGAAGCCGTGATCCCGGTTGAGATCAATGACAAAACAACTCGACGACAACTTTACAACAAGGAGAATAATGATAAAAAGTGACTAATTGATTTGGATCTAGTTACGAAGGTAAGGGATAAAGCTGGTGCCCGGCTAGTTGCATACCACCATCGCATGAAGCAAGTCTACAACCATCGAATGATCCCCAGTGCTTTTTAGGTCAGAGATCGGATATGGAAAAGATTCAAGCCTGTCGACGACGTTGATAAGCTCGAACAACAATGAAGTGGGTCGTACACAATTGTCGAAAAGCTTACAGGTGGCAATTATTATTTGCAAGATACTAATGTTAAAAGATTAGATAGGTCATGGAGCGCAAATCACCTCCAACCCTATCGTACATAGTAATTTCGGTCATCAAATACTTTAGCATGTACATGTATTTGTATCCTTTAGGATCTGCCAATCAAATAGACAAGAAAATTACAGTTGGGAGCTCAAGAACACTAGTGTGCCTATCGAAGCATGTTGCTGTGAAGTTCCTACCAGCTTGTGGAGCCGAGGATGCCTAAGCTGTGTAGACCTGGCCGTGGTACTAAGAATGCCTGGCTAGGAGTAACCGTAGTTCCTATCAACTTGTGGTGTCGAGGATGCCCAAGTTGTGTAGACCTAGCAATGGTGATGAGCATGCTCGGCCAGGAGCAGCCGAAGTTCCTACCAGCTTGTGGTGCCAAGGATGCCTAAGCTGTGTACACCTGGTTGTGGTGTCGAGGATGCCCAGCTGGGAGCAGCCGAAGTTCCTACCAGCTTGTGGTGCCGAGGATGCCCAAGCTATGTAGACCTGGTCGTAGTGTCAAGGATGTCTGGCCGAGAGAAGCCAAAGTTCCTACCAGCTTATGGTGTCGAGGATGCCCAAGTTTTGTAGACCTAGCCGTGGTACCGAGGATGCTCGGCCGGGAGCAGCCGAAATTCCTACCAACTTGTGGTGCCGAAGATGCCCAAGCTATGTAGACCTGACCATTGTGCTGAGGATGTCCGACCAAGAGCAGCCGAAATTCGTACCAACTTGAGGTGCTGAGGATACCCAAGCTGTGTAGACCTGGCTGTGGTACTAAGGATGCCCAACCGGGAGTAGCCGAAGTTCTTATCAGATTGGGGAACTGAGGATGCCCAAGCTGAGTAGAATTGGTCGTGGTACTGATGATGCCTGATCGGGAGTAGCGAAGTTCCTGCCAGCTCACAGTCGCCAAGGATACTCCAGCGACTTGACCTCATCAGTGTAGAAACAAATTATCTAGCATAGAGTGGATATCTGACATGGAAGTGTTACTCGACGAGGAGTGATTTGGGATTATCGCGAATAAAAAACTTTATGGGAAATCACACTTCCTAGAGGATGTACGCAAAATTTAAGCAAATAGAATTTAGAAAAAGGCAAGTTACATTCAGAAGACAAAATATGAAACGTATTACATAAAGTAAGTTACATTCAGAAGACAAAATACGTAACATATTGCACAAGGCAAGATATATCCATTCAGAAGGTAAAACATGGGCACGAGGTTTACAATCATAAACAATATGAAAGTCTTCTGGCAGCAAACGACAAATAAGATTACATCAAAGTTCTTTTTCTTCCACAAACAATTCCTCCCAGGCATGGCCAACGTTGAGAAAGTTTAGGTCGACATATGACTTCAGTACATTGGCCCGCTGAATTTCCTGGGTAACACCGTTGAAGCCTTGCTTGAGTCAATTCATAACTTGGTCAGCCAAGATGTCACTGAACTCCTCGGACTGGAGGAACTTGGCCTTGACAGTGGCTTCTATCTCAAGCTGACGATCTTCCTCGCTGGTTTTATAAGCTCCTTGAGGGCCCAATCCCGATCAACCTTCCTTTCCTCCGCGTCGGTCAACGTCCAATCTCGGGCAACTAAAGCTTCTTCATGTTGTTGCCGGGCCGTGGACAAGAGGGATTCAGCGCGGGAGATAGTCTCCTTTGGTCAGATATATAAGTAGCCGCAACTCGCAGATTGATCTCGTCCTTAGGTATCTTGTCTGTCTGCTCCTTAATATGACCAACGAGTTCCTCCTTGGATGACTTGAGGAGGAGAATGTCTTCTAGCAACTTGGCCTCCCGGGTCTGCAATTGATCCTTGTCCCATGTTATTTGAGCCAACTCTGCCGAAAGAGATTTGGTTATCTCCATTAGAAGGTGTTCTCAATCTCAGACGTTGTTCAAAATTGACTCCAAAGCCCGGGAGTTGTTCGCAGAATGCTCGAGCTTGGCACGGAGATCTTTAGTGACCTCAGCTTGCATCTGACCATCACGTTGAACACTCCAGATCTTAACCTCGAGCTCACCTACTTGCCTCTGTCGTGCTTCTGTCTCACACTCGAGGAGTATTTGGCGAAAGAATCAAGCACTTAGACGTGGCCTAATAAGAAAGGCAAATGAGATTCAAACCAAAAAAAAAAAGATGGATGTGCTAAGATTATACCTTCAGGAGAGACTCATATAACCGGGCTACCACGATATCCGAGCCCACACTCCTAAGGGAAGTGACATACTCCTCAGTGAGCTCTTTGATTGTCTCCTGACTTTAAGGGGAGGGGATGCCCAAGGTGGATTCGGAGGAGTAGACGCAGACGGGGAGATCTACTCGGCAAGTATCCTCGACAAGAATGATGGATAGCCCTGAAAATCTATCATTTGTACTCGAGGAAATCTCTTCTGGAGTTTGAACTCCCCGAGGTAGCTCCTTAATCTACAACCGTTGGGGCCTAATCCAAGCCACCTTCTCAACAGCCTGAACTTTCCTATGCAGACGGTCTCTTGTGGGCTCTGGTTGTGCAAATTGAACTATCTTGCCCTTCTGGCCGAGGGCGCCCGGTGGTGGAAGGAGAGACTGGGTATCCAACGGTGCAAGTGGTGGCTCAAACTCTCTCTCGGGTTCCTTAGCAAGTGGCGCTGCTCCCTTCCGACGCTTAGAAAAAGGAACAATATCCTCGTTGTCTTCAGAAGCAATGTCGGGAGCTCAGCCTAATCGGAGTTTCCCCTTTTGAGGAGCAAGGGTTGGGTCTAACTTCTGAATGGTGGTCGATTGTTGATTCTCCTCCTCCTCCTCCTCCTCCTCAGATGGAAGGAGAAGAAGTTTTCGTCGGGGAGGCAGGGGACTAACTCCTCGAGCCGACTCGACTTCTGGGTGAAGAACCAGCACTAGTGGGGCGTTGGTGTCTTGTACCACTACAGTTGTGGTGGAAGGGCTTGCATCCCTATGTTGGGACCGGGTGCATGTTGACAAGGATACGGGTTCGTAAATTTTAAAATATTTACGTGCAGCAGAAGAATTAGCATAAATAATTTCTCAAATTATTTTTAACCACGTATCTAGCATGCGACCTTATGATGTGTGGACATGATCATAAATTAAAATTTTGCGAAAAAGTAAACTAATTTACTTTGTACCTCGCGTAACTCGAAGAAAGGGACGAGATCCAACCGTAGCGTCCCTTGGAAGCTCCGCCTCTATTCGCGTCCACGCCGAGTTCTCTTCGGGATGACTTCGCAAAGTCACGAGTTTTGTGCCGACGAGAACTACTAGATTCTCTAAAGGCACAACTAGAAGATCAAGAGAGAAGAAAGGAAACTAACCACCAAGTAACGGAATCAAAATTCTGGGAAAAGTAGGAAGGAGTCGCGATCCGCTTCTTCTTCTTCTTCTTCGGCACCTTCTTGGTGGAGGAAGCTCACGGCCACCCTAGGTATGTGCGCCAGCCCTAGGGGAGGAGAGAGAGCCAGCCCTAGAGAGAGAAGTGGGCGCCGGCCCTAGGGAGAGAGTTATAGAGAGAGAGAGAGAGAGAGAGAGTTATTCTCTTGATTACTCAATTGAGGAATTCAAGCCTAGCCTTGGTTCCTTTATATAGTATCCTCTCCCTTGCCAAGTCTCCTCTTTAACGGAATTTTTCATAAGAAATTTATCCTATAAATTTTCTTATTAATTATTCCGTTTATGCCAAGTTTTATTATAACTAATTTTTTAATAAAACAAATACATCTCTCCTTTTATTATGGAATAAAATTTACAAGAAATTTATAAAATTTTTCTTATCATGGAAAAATCAATTCATAATTGATTTTATAAAATTAAAATAAACTGATTCATGGTTCATTTTAATTTCCATAAAAAGAATAAATTTCTATAAATTCCTTTATATAAATTTCTTTACATAAATCTCTTTATATAAATTTCTTTATATAGATTTATTTATCCATAATTTTATAAAACAAATCGCACTGGATTTATTTTATAATTTAAAACAATTAAATTGGTTTCTCTCTTTTTGGTGGCCGGCCAAACCAAAGAGGGTGGGCACCCTCTTTGGCCGGCCACTCCACGCCCTTCCCTCACGAATTAAACTCATTTAATTCGCCCAATAAGCCTTCAAAAGACTTAGCCATTTTAAGCTTCCGTTGCACCTCTGATAAATTCAGATTCGACTTATTTCTCTTGATCGGAAAATCCAATTTTCAACTCGTTTTAAATCCCTCGGATTACTCGTAGTGCGTGTGACTAAATAGGCTTTCGATATATGTTGGCCGTCTATAATTCATCAATTATCGAACGATCATGAGTGACACCTAGTAGTACATCATGATCTCCAATTAATCGAAAGATCAACGGTTGACCTCAGAGATTATTCTGAAACCCTTCAGCAGCTCTAATGAATCGTGCCTCATTCGCTTCACCATCTTATACCCACTTGGTTCAGGACACGGTCTATGTGTGTCAGTCCCCACTAGGCTGACTACGTCACACCTAGCCCAAGTAATGTCTTTCTCGTCCTTTGGATTTCTAATTACTCTCATGTATTTAAGAGACTCATACTCTAAACATGATATGCTCTGGCCAGAGACTTTGAGTAACAATCTGACGATAGGCCTGGGTATACATCTCCTCGCAAGGAGTGGTGAATCCTTTGTAGGCTGTTCAAACATCTTCGGGCACTTCGGCTTATACCCAACCATCCTGGGTCCACACCTCCTTGGAGATGCTTGCTTAAGATGTTAAAGTATAAGTCTCCATGACCAAGATGACTTGAACACCGCAAGTCAAAGGAACATCGCTCTTAAGCTGCGGTAATAACTTCACTGACCTGTCTATGTATAGACTACCATGTGAAGTTTTACAGTCAGTCACTCCAATGAACTAGTTCCCTTAACTAGCATCCATGTTTATCTCCGGACATCCCAATGTTACCAGCCAGTGAGAATCAGCTGATTAGAGAATAACCCATGCTAGTATCAACAGAATTGATAGTGTCCGTTTTTATCAATTCATCGACTAGGGATATTTTCAATACTTCACAATTGCACATTTAGAGAAAATCACTAGTTGTGATCCCATCACAAATTCTCTTATGCTGTGAATTGTATTGCGGACATTCAGTAGATGAGTTTAAGATCCCAATCAAATACACAAACATGTATACTCAAATAGTGAATTATCATTTATTAAAATAAATGTTTACAATCATAAGGCGATTGCCTTAGGATATTTCTCTCATATCTCTAACACCCTAGAAGTGGATGGCTCCGCGACGAGAGACTCTTGACTTTGAGTCATCTCAGAGTCTCTAGCAGACTCAGTGGGCGAGTCTCCATGAACTTGGGAAGGAGTCAATGTCTTCTCATCAGTTAGCTCCTATTTAAGAAGTTTACTTATGGATTGGGCGAGCATGGTGGCTCCTGCAAAAGAGGCAAAAGAATATCAATTAGCATAAACAAGTATTAATAAAAATAAAAAACTTACTAAGGTCACGATCCAGGCTGGTAGTCTTCGGGCTAATCCCAGCTATATAAAGAAGTCCTTCACAGCGGACTATGTCCGGGCCATAAACTCCATTCCAGCCAAGACGCCTCTGGTTCGCTAGTACCCCGGGTCATACTGGAAGTCGCCTAGTTTGGGGATGGGAGGCAGGTCTTCCAACCAGCGAGTTGGGGAGAAAGGATACTCAGAGAGTCTGATAAAAAAGAACCTCTACTTCCATCGCTTGTGCGAAGAAGGAAGACTACCCATGAATATATTGTTAAATTCGACACTTTTATTTCACTCCGGAAAATTTCTCGAAAAAGGTCCTAGGGTTTCCGGGCTTTTAGACGAATTTTAGGGGATTTAAATGATTTAAAACTAACCATTTGGGGGTCTGGTTACAATGAAATCTAGCTTAGGAGGGTGTAATCGCTTAAAACCCAAATTGTAGGGGTGTAAGTGGAAGAAATAAAATTGCAAGGGTCTGTTGGCATAAAGCCACGGTTTGGTCTGATTTCTTGTCCCTGATCGCTGCGGCTCGCGCCCGACCTCCTTCTTCTTCTCTTCGCGATGCCCTAGCTGCAAGCCAGACTATGCGATTTTCCCGACTCCTTCATCGACGTGAGCTCGACGCCACAGTGGAGCTTCGATTGTCGGTGACTTCCCCTCCCTCAAGCAAAGTTGGCACCACAAACCCTAGTTTCTTCTTCCTCGCCGGCACCATCTTCTCTTCACGCGAAGACATCCGAAGCCGCTGGTGCCTCTTCTGTCCTTTATATTGATCGCTCGGTGCTCGGGTTAATCGCCGACGATTCTCTTCCTCTACTCCTTGTGGCGGCTAGGACTTTGGGGGCTGATTGAGCTCTTCAATGGAAGGAAACCAGTGGCGGCAATTCAGGTAAGCTTACTTAGTGTAGAATTGGAAATCGATAATGGATTTTGTGTGAATTCATAGAGAGGAGTTAGGGCTTCTACTTAGGTTGTTTTGTTGCAATCATTTGAGTTCTTGTTAATTTGAATCTGGGTTTTGTTAGTTCAGAACTGTCTAATTTGAGTGGTGTGAATCTTGATTCTGATATGGAACTACTGTTGTATGGATGGTGGCTTGCGATGGGTTTCCCTGTGACCTGTGGAGTTACTGTGAGGTTTTGTTTTGATTCAATGTTAGGACATGATCATTGTTGAGGTTTCCATGTTTGCTGTTTTGGATTGTTTTGCTAGGGAATTGTTCTTAGGTAAGTGTTCTATCATGTGGCTTGGAATTTAGCTAAAGTCTTGATTCAGGATAATGTTTGGATGAATCTTGTTCTGGTATTGGTTTAATCTTGGAGTATGATATGATTGCATTCTGATTTAGGATCTGATTTTCTTGAGGGATGGATTAGTGTGACCCATAGCAAATTCGTATGAGTGGCTCTTGATCTCTGATCTGCTGTGGGTTGGTTTTGAGATTGCATTTGAATGGTTCACCTTGGTTTGGATGGGGCTGTGAATCATGAGGTTTTATCTTGAGGTGTTGTTTATCTTTCTTTGGGATTTAAAGTTGTTTGATCGATTGTTAATTTGATCTTGGGTGTGTAGGCTTGATCAATTGTAGTTTGGGCAGTAGCTCTACTTGGGATCACTTCTATGTTGGATTTGTATTGGTAATATGTCAAAATGGGAGTATATCTTTGGAGATTGGTGTATGTTGGGATTGATCATTAGGATTAGGATGATCCTAATGAAGTTGTGTTATATTAGCTATTTGGTATTTGTGTAAATAGCTAAATAATCATGTCCTTGATACAAGGACCTGACTTGGATTTATTGCTGCTTATTATTGGCGGGTGGTTCTATCTTGTTTGATACGGACTTCTGTTCTTGGAGGCGGGTACTTCATTCTTGTCTTCTTTAGATCCACGCTATCTTTATGCATGACTATTTGTTATTGATGTAGTAGGCTGATATTGACCTTTATCTGCTATCGTTTTGTTATCCTGCTTGATACTTATGCTTGACCTTGGATATGATCTGAATTTTTTTCTATACAGTCTCGTTTATTGTTATCTGATTCTGTATAGCATTGGTATGAGTATGAGTATGTGGATAGGGATTAGCATACCCTTGTATGATTGCATTGATTGAGTCTAGTCATACTTGCACGTGTGTCTAGATATGGACTAATTGGGTTATTGTGGCATGTCACCTGATATTTGCATTGGTTGAGTCTAGTCATACTTGCACGTGCGTCTAGATATGGACTGATTGAGTTATTGTGGCATGTCACCTGTTATTTGCGTTGGTTGATTCTGTTATTACTTGCATGTCCACTTAGATACATGATGGTTAGGTTATTATACCTGTGATTGACCTGTGCTTGATATGTTGAGTTAAGTATGATGACCTGGTAGGGGTTGCATGTGTTTGAGTCATGCACCATACCTGCACTGTTGCATGCCGGCGATCATCGACTTCGTTGTGGTTGAGCCTATCATCTTCCGGTACATGATATGCACACACGACCACTCATGGGTTAGTGGATACCACTGGGTGTGTGCATTTGCTCTGTACTGCTCCGCTCAACCGCTCAGGGGTAGTGGTTTCGGAGCGTGGTAGCAGGCGGAGATCCCTTCTCTTCCCATAGACTAGAGGAGATGAGAGCGACGCTCCCTCATATATACATGGGGTAGGGGGGCGGTCCCCCGCCAGCATCTTGTCCACTCGGTCACTCAGGAGCAGTGATAGTAGGGTACGTACAATGTCACAACTCTACCCACTCGGCCGACACAGTATCGCCTGTCTTGGTGGCTTGACTGGTGTTAGGGTGTGACCATGACATTGCATCATGTGCATATGATGCATTATGCATTTTGATTGTGATTGCTACATTTATTTGCTGCACTTGTTTGACATGCACGCACTGTTGGGTCCGGGTGTATGTTGACATAGATGCGAGTTCGTAATTTTAAAATTAATTACGTGCAGCGGAAGGTTTAGCATAAATAATTTCTCAGATTATTTAACCACACATCTAAGCATGCAACTTTATCTTGTGTAGACATGATCATATATTTAAAATTTTGCAAAAACGTAAACTAATTTACTTATTACCTCGCGTAACTCGAAGGAAGGGACGAGATCCAACCGTAAGCGTCCCTCGGAAGCTCCGCCTCTATTCGCGTCCACACTGAGTATCTTCGAGATGACTTCGGAAAACCACGAGTTTCGTGTTCTCGAGAACTACTAGATTCTCCGAGAATGCCACAAGAAAAACCAAGAGAGAAATAATCACATCGGAAAAACTCACTACCAAGGTTGGCCGGAATCACAATTTCGGCGAGAAGGAGGAAGATGACTTGCGCCCAATCCCAAGGTGATGATTG
Source organism: Boesenbergia rotunda (assembly GCA_024364735.1). Classification (NCBI taxonomy): domain Eukaryota; kingdom Viridiplantae; phylum Streptophyta; class Magnoliopsida; order Zingiberales; family Zingiberaceae; genus Boesenbergia; species Boesenbergia rotunda. The sequence continues at coordinate 538,752 of JAGFNQ010002251.1, read as the reverse complement.
CTGGAGAGGAAGATCGTCCCAACGGAAGAACTTTGTCACCTCGGTGCTTCTCCTTGTGCTCATGGCAAGAAGAAAGGGGGAAGAACTTGTGGCCGGCCAAGAGGAAGAAGGGAGGAGAGGGAGAGAGCCTTGGCAAGAATACTTGGATCGATTCCTTTCATGGCACCCCTTGGGTCCTTTATATAGGGAGCTCCTCCTCAATCAAGCCTCTGTATTTTGGCATAATTTTTATATCAAACCATAATTGATTTTTGTCTCATGATTAAAATCAATTTTAATTCATGATAAAAAAATAATCAAGCCTCTTATATTGGAATAACTAATTCCATCATGCCATGTTTGATTTTCTATCATGGTTAAAATCATATTTTAATTCATGATAAAAATCAATCAAGTCCCTTCTCTCTTATGGAATAAATTTCCTTATCATGGTAAATCAACCCATGATTGATTTTATAAAATAAACCAATCCATTGTTCATTTTAATTTCCATGAAAAATAAACCAAACCTTGGATTATTATAAAAATTTATATCATCCATAATTTTATAAAACAAACCACACTTGGTTTATTTTATAAATTGAACCAAGACTTTGGTTCCCTCCCTTTGTTGTGGCCGGCCAAGCAAAGAGGGTGGAGGTCCTCTTTGGTCGGCCCATCCAAGCCAAGCCCCAATGAATTAAACTTATTTAATTTATCTATTAAGTCTTCAAAAGACTTAGCCATTTTACGCTTCCGATGCGTCTCTGAAAAATTCAGATTCGACTTATCGTTTGGCTCAACCAAACTTAATCTCTCTTGATTGGAAAATCCAATTTTCAACTCGTTTTAAATCCCTCAGATTACTCGTAGTGCATGTGACTAAATAGGCTTTCTATTTATGTTGGCCGTCTATAATTAATCAATTAATTATAGAACGATCATGGGTGGCATCTAGTAGTACATCATGATCCCCAATTAATCGAAAGATCAACGGTTGACCTCAGAAACAATTCTGAAACCCTTCAGCAACTATAATGAATCGTGCCCCATTCCCTTCACCATCTTATACCCACTTGGTTCAGGACATGGTCTATGTGTGTCAGTCCCCACTAGGCTGACTACGTCACACCTAGCCCAAGTAACATTTTCTTGTCCTACGGTTTCTAATTACTCTCATGAATTTAAGAGATTCATACTCTGAACATGTCATGCTCTGGCCAGAGGCTTCGAGTAACAATCCGACGATAGGCCTCGGGTATACATCTCCTCGCAAGGAGTGGTGAATCCTTTGTAGGCTGTTCAAACATCTTCGGGCACATCGGCTTATACCCAATCATCTTGGGTCCACACCTCCTTAGAGGTGCTTGTTTAAGATGTCAAAGTATAAGTCTCCATGACCAAGATGACTTGAACACCACAAGTCAAAGGAACATTGCACTTAAGCTGCAGTAAGAACTTCACTGACATATCTATATGTAAACTACCATATGAAGTTTTACAGCCAGTCACTCCAATGAACTAGTTCCCTTAACTAGCATTCATGTTTATCTCCGGACATCTCAATGTCACCAGCCAGTGAGAATCAGCTGATTAGAGAATAACCCATGCTAGTCTCAACAGAATTGATAGTGTCCGTATTTATCAATTCATCGACTTGGGACAATTTCAATACTTCACAATTGCACATGTAGAGATAATCACTAGTTGTGAATTCATCACAAATTCTCTCATGTTGTGAATTATATTGCGGACATTCAGTAAATGAGTTTAAGATTTCAATCAAATACACAAGCATGTATACTCAAATAGTGAATATTCATTTATTAAAATAAATAATTACAATCACAAGGCGATTGCCTTAGGACACTTCTCTCATATTACTAACAAACTCCCACTTGGCCTAATGCCAATCGCTATGGTACCCAATACCACAGGCTCTAACATGACCCTCAAACTTGCTTTGAGGCAAGGCCTTAGTTAAAGGATCCGCTAAATTCATTTCAGTGGGAATTTTCTCAATTTGTATATCATTCCTACTTATAATCTCTCTGATCAGATGATAGCGGCGAAGCACATGTTTGGATCGCTGATGAGACCTTGGTTCCTTCGCTTATGCAATAGCTCCATTGTTGTCGTAGTAAACCGGTATTGCTTCATCAATTGTTGGAACCACACCAAGTTCTGAGACAAACTTCTTGATCCAGACTACTTCCTTTGTTGCTTCCGAAGCTGCAATATATTCCGCTTCCGTGGTAGAATCCGCTACGGTGTCTTGCTTGGAACTCTTCCAACTTATTGTGCCTCCATTCAAAATAAATATGTATCCGGACTGAGATTTGTAGTCATCCTTATCTGTCTGGAAACTGGCATCTGTATACCCACGTATTACCATATCACCTTCTCCATATATTAGGAACACATCCTTAGTCCTTCTTAAGTACTTGAGGATTATCTTGACAGCCACCCAATGATCCATTCCTGGATCAGACTGGTATCTGCTTGTGACGCTCAGAGCATACGATACATCGGGGCTAGTACATAACATAGCATACATGATAGATCCTATCGCGGATGCATAAGGAATCTTATTCATGCAAATCCTCTCGTCTTCTGTACGCGGACACATAGACTTCGAAAGGTTGATCCCATGCCTGATGGGAAGGTAACCTTTCTTGGATTCTGAAATGCTAAACCTTTCTAACACTCGGTATATATATGTAGACTGCGAAAGACCAAGCAACCGTTTTGATCTATCTCTATAGATTCTAATCCCAAGGATATAGGTTGTTTCTCCCAGGTCTTTCATGGAGAATGTTTTGGACAACCAAATTTTAACTGACTGTAAGACTGATATATCGTTTCCTATAAGCAATATGTCATCGACATATAACACTAGGAATACGACTGCACTCCCACTAACCTTCTTGTAGACACAAGGTTCGTCAAGATTTTGTGAGAAATCAAATGCTTTGATTGTCTCATCAAAATGGATGTTCCAGCTCCTGGATGCTTGCTTTAGTCCATATATGGATCGTCGAAGCTTGCATACTTTAGTTTTATTAATCGATGTGAAACCTTCATGTTGTATCATGTATACATCCTCAAGCAGGTTTCCATTAAGGATAGCTGTTTTCATATCCATTTGCCATATCTCATAATCATAATGAGCTGCTATGGCCAGGAGCATCCGAATGGATTTAAGCATAGCTACTGGCGAATAGGTTTCGTCATAATCAATTCCTTGTTTCTGACGATATCCTTTTGCCACTAATCTTGTTAAATCCGACACGTTTGATTAGGTTCCGGAAAATTTTCGGAGAGTTACCGGATAGGTTCCAGGGTTCCGAAGACTTGGACATAAATTAGGGATTAAATGGTATTTAAACAAAGGGTTACAAAGGGGCTAATGCGCTGGAAATTAAGACCTAGGGTTGGTTTTGTGATTAGACGAAAATTGGTGGGACCAAAGTGCAAAACCTCAACCCATAAGTTGCCTTCGCCCCGTGCCCTAGCCGCAACTCACCTACACTCCACAGCTCGACCACAGCCAACAGCCACCACTCCACCCGATTCCTTCGTCTCCCTCCTCGAGCGGCACCGGCGACGAACTCCGACGCAGCTTCCACAGTCTCCTTCTCCTGCTCAGCGACGGGCGTCGGTCGATCCTCATCAGGCAGGGGTGTCATATCACAGTGGAAGTCGG